>JAFLJL010002008.1:0-29194 GCA_018398815.1 Conus ventricosus
ATTCTAACAGTGTGGAACACAGCTGTTTTCTCCTAACAGTGTGGAACACAGCTGTTTTCTCCTAACAGTGTGGAACACAGCTGTTTTCTCCTAACAGTGTGGAACACAGCTGTTTTCTCTAACAGTGTGGAACACAGCTGTTTTCTCCTAACAGTGTGGAACACAGCTGTTTTCCTCCTAACAGTGTGGAACACAGCTGTTTTCTCCTAACAGTGTGGAACACAGCTGTTTTCCCTAAACAGTGTGGAACACAGCTGTGTTACCCTAACAGTGTGGAACACAGCTGTTTTCTCCTAACAGTGTGGAACACAGCTTTTTTCCCTCCAAACAGTGTGGAACACAGCTGTTTTCTCCTAACAGTGTGGAACACAGCTGTTTTCTCCTAACAGTGTGGAACACAGCTGTTTTCTCCTAACAGTGTGGAACACAGCTGTTTTCTCCTAACAGTGTGGAACACAGTCCTAACAGTGTGGAACACAGCTGTTTTCTCCTAACAGTGTGGAACACAGCTGTTTTCTCCTAACAGTGTGGAACACAGCTGTTTTCTCCTAACAGTGTGGAACACAGCTGTTTTCTCCTAACAGTGTGGAACCAGCTGTTTTCTCCTAACAGTGTGGAACACAGCTGTTTCTCCTAACAGTGTGGGAAACCAGCTGTTTTCTCCTAACAGTGTGGAACACAGCTGTTTTCTCTAACAGTGTGGAACACAGCTGTTTTCTCCTAACGTGTGGAACACAGCTGTTTTCTCCTTACAGTGTGGAACACAGCTGTTTTCCTCCAAACAGTGTGAACACAGCTGTTTTCTCCTAACGTGTGGAACACAGCTGTTTTCTCCTTACAGTGTGGAACACAGCTGTTTTCTCCTAACAGTGTGGAACACAGCTGTTTTCTCCTTACAGTGTGGAACACAGCTGTTTTCTCTAACAGTGTGGAACACAGCTGTGTTACCCTAACAGTGTGGAACACAGCTGTTTTCTCCTAACAGTGTGGAACACAGCTGTTTTCTTTTAACAGTGTGGAACACAGCCGTTTTCTCCTAACAGTGTGGAACACAGCTGTGTTACCCTAACAGGAGGACCACAGCCATTTTATCCTAACTGTGTGGAACACAGCTGCGTTACCCTAACAGTGTTCAGATGTTGGAGATGGAGTCACTACTGAAATGGCAGTTTTGTGCTTCAGCAGGGGCGCATTACTGCACGCAGACCAGTCCATATACATTGTATTAGGTCATGTAGGTCATTAGTGCATTGTGCACTGGGGTCAGTGAACTAAAGAAAGGACTGTTGAAGGAAGGAAGAAGCGATGGTGGTCACTGGTGGATCAGACTGGGTGGAGATGTGACCTACACGTTGACCTGTGACATTGGCAGGCCACGAGTGTTGATGAAGTCAGTCAGTTGTCACTCCATAACAGAGTTCAGATGATAGAACCAGTGGTAGAGATCTGACCTACACATTAACTGTGACATTGGCAGCCACGAGTGTTGATGAAGTCAGTCAGTTATCACTCCATAACAGAGTTCACATGTTAGAACCAGTGGTAGAGATGTGACCTACACATTAACTGTGACATTGGCAGGCCACGAGTGTTGATGAAGTCAGTCAGTTATCACTCCATAACAGAGTTCACATGTTAGAACCAGTGGTAGAGATGTGACTGACACATTGACCTGTGACATTGGCAGGCCACGAGTGTTGATGAAGTCAGCCAGTTATCACTCCATAACAGAGTTCAAATGATAGAACCAGTGGTAGAGATGTGACCTACACATTAACTGTGACATTGGCAGGCCATGAGTGTTGATGAAGTCAGTCAGTTATAACTCCATAACAGAGTTCCGATGATAGAACCATTCTCAGTGAAATGAATTAGTATCAACACTGGTGGATGAATGGTTTCACTCTGTATCTCTTAGAAATGCTAAGTAGAGGTGTTTCACATAGGTAGGCATTCACACGCGCTCACACACACACACACACACACACACCACACACACACACACACACACCACACACACACACACACACACACTTACACACTCACACACTCACTCACACTCGCACACATGCAAGCATGCATGCAAGCACTTGCACACTAAGACACACACACACACACACACACACACACACACACACACACACACACCACACATGCACACACTCTCAAATCGTCGGAAAAGAAGTAAATGTAGACAAAGACCAAAAGGAAAAAGTAGATGTTGAACTGAAAAATAGACAAATCAACTATACCATGTTATCAAAGATTAATTTGCTATATCACCTGGTGAAATTAAAAAAGCTTGCCTACATCAACAAAATAACAAATCACCAGGAATGGATGCATAACTAATGAGATGATTAAAACTAGTTTTTCCAATTACCATAACGTATCATTACAAAAATGTTTAACCTATTTTTAAGAGAGAGAATTTATCCAGATTGGTGGAAAAAAAGGTTTGAATATTCCATTAACAAGAATGGTAATCCAGGGGATCCAAACAATTATCGGGGAATAACACTTACCAATACATTGGGAAAAGTGTTTTGTACGATTATCAATAATAGAGTGTCGGATTACCTAGAACAAAATCAACTTTTAGTCAAAGAACAGGCAGGATTTCGAAGAGAATCACAGAACATTGATCACATTTTTATTCTAAAAAAGATTATAAATGAGGTATTAAAAATTAAAATGGCAGATTATATGGAAGCTTTGTCGATTTTGAAAAGGCATTTGATAATGTATGGCATGAAGCAATGCTGTTAAAATTGAACAGAATAGGTATAAATGGAAACTGTTTGATATAATTAAAGATATATACGAATGCTACCATTCAAACAAGATCACATGGCTTTTGAGCAAAGAAATTATTGTCCGTAAGGGAGTACATCAAGGAAATGCTCTCAGCCCTACCTTATTTAATGTCTTCATAAATGACATTGTAGGGTGTATGGATAATAATGATCACCCAAATTTGATGACTTGAATGCTTGTAAGATTCCATGTTTATTATATGCAGATGATCTCATTATTGTTTCTCTTTCAAAAACTGGTCTCCAACAAAAACTACATAATTACATGACTATTGCCAGTGTTGGGGGTTAAGAATAAACAGAGAAAAAACAAAGTTGTTATATTTACAAAATCATTCACCAAAGTAACCAATCTATTTTTTACTGTGGTGAAAACATAATTCAAACGACTGACGAATACAAATATTTGGGAATCATTTTCCACAAGAATGGAAGCCTATTGAAAGCACAGGAACACTTAAGTAAACAGCGAGCAAAGCATTACATACTCTACACAGGACCTTTAGAAATACAAAATTTAATATGAATACAATAGTCAAATTATATGATGCGTTAAAACTCCAATATCAATCTACGGGGCAGAAGTATGGTTCCCCACCAAACTAAACAAACTGACTCCTTTGAATTAAAAAAGCTATTTGATGACTGCCTGACAGTAAATTTGCACACGAAAAAATACATATCAAATTTTGTAAACAAATTCTTGGAGTTAACAAAAAGTCAATGGTACTTCCTGTATTAGGAGAATTAGGCAGATTTCCAGTGAGTTTAAAAATAATATGTCAAACAATATCATATTGGCTACACATTCTCGATTTGTCAGAAAATTCTCTTGCCCATAAAATGTATAAATGCATGCATTATCAAGTGGACAAAAATGATCCTTGGTTGACATTTGTTAAAAATATATTGATTAATATAAATATGGGCCATGTTTGGACAAATCAATTTACGTTCAGTATACAGAGACTAAAAGTTGTAATATCAGAAAAGTTAGAAATGAATATATTCGATATTGGAAAGAAAAGAAAAACAGCTCATCAAAACTTAATTTTTACAACACCATTGCAAAAGAATATGAAACAGAAAATTATTTAATCACTGTTACAGATCCGAGGCACAGAAGGGCATACAATGTCTTAATACTAATGCTTCAAATATTGTTCCAAGCCAGTTAATGACTATGGAGAATGCTCAGTCATTATTAGGGAAATTTGTGTATGATTGTTTTGTTCTTCTATGATACCATATTGTGTCTCATAAACCCTGAGGTTTCATGACAATAAAATTTATTCTATTCTATCTATATCTATTCTCTTCTCTCTCTCTCTCTCTCTCTCTCTCTCTCTCTCTCTCTCTCTCCTCTCTCGCATAATGCTGAAAGATGTTTCATGCCATACTTTTGCGACAGTTTGAAAATAATGCTAATGACAGTCACTGCAGAGAGGAAAATGTAAATACTGAAACTGCTGAAAGACGCATAGAAACGCACAGCTGTGGCATACATATTGTATATTGGCGCAGTTAAACCAGTAACCGAATGATTTCAAACAGAGCATTGGATTGATCTTTCAAATCTTGCAGTTTTAGATTCTGTCATGCATGTAGAGGTGGTGCTGACATGTGATCACGTTAAATGTCATGATTATGTGAAATCTGTTCACGCAGAAAGTGGAACAAAGTGAGTCGCTATCCACAGTGACAGATCCAGTGTATGACATCAGCTTTTCACCAACCTGGGACGATCCTACCATCTCCTGGCCATTGCATCAAAGGATCTGTACATTGTCTCCATTAAACCACTGAGGTACCAGACTTCTATTCAGCTGTAGCTGCGAAGGAATGATTTTCAGAACGCTGTTGTCCGTAATCGTCAGGAGTTATGTTTGAAACATTACATATACTAACCAAATTGGCACAGGGGCTTAGAGGTCATAGGGTTGAGTCCTCTAGGAGGTAGTTCTTTTGTGAGATTTCACTCTGTCACCTCCTACAGAGAGTTTAGTCTGTTACGGCCGTAAATGAGTTGACTGGAACCACACAGCTGAGTTTCATCCATCAGGTGGATGCTGCTTTGAGAATGTTGTTGCCATTTCCTGATCAACACTCTGGTGGTCTGTACCTCCCGGCACTGCTTTGCGTTGGTATGTATCGTGAAAGAAGTGCAGAGCACAGCCCTGTCGTATGGTCTCATGCCAGAATGAAACTGCATTGCATTATCTTTTCACTCTCATATTCACTCTCATTCATCATCGTAAAAGAAAGAAGAATTCTGTGGCTGTTCATGCCCTACTCCTGTGGTGTCTTCAGAACGGGCTTGCTGTCTACATCTGTACCTAAGTGGCCACAGCTGACAAACACATGGTTACTGTCCGTGGACTGACATGGTGGCAGCCTCCTGACTTAGCCCTCATTGTCGTTAGCCAAGGGCTTTACTTCTGTGTAGGTGGAACCAAAAAAGTGACAATTTACCACCACCCACAGTGACTGTCAGTATTTCTGTGTAGGTTGAACCAGAGAAGTGATCATTTACCACCTCCACAGTGACTGGTCAGTACAGTACTTCTGTGTGTGTTGAACCAGAGAAGTGATCATTTACCACCACCACCGCAGTGAATGGCCAGTACTTCTGTGTAGGTTGAACCAGAGAAGTGATCATTTACCACCACCACAGTGACTGGTCAGTATTTCTGTGTAGGTTGAACCAAGAAGTGATCATTTACCACCTCCGCAGTGACTGGTCAGTACAGTACTTCTGTGTGTGTTGAACCAGAAAAGTGATCATTTACCACCACCACCACAGTGACAGGCCAGTACTTCTGTGTAGTTTGAACCAGAGAAGTGATCATTTACCACCCCACCACAGTGACTGGTCAGTACAGTACTTCTGTGTAGGTTGAACCAGAGAAGTGATCATTACCACCACCACCACAGTGACAGGCCAGTACTTCTGTTTGTGTTTGAACCAGAGAAGTGATCATTTACCACCACCACAGTGACTGGTCAGTACAGTACTTCTGTGTGTGTTGAACCAGAGAAGTGATCATTACCACCACCACAGTGACTGGCCAGTACTTCTGTGTAGGTTGAACCAGAGAAGTGATCATTTACCACCACCACAGTGACTGGCCAGTACTTCTGTTGTGTTGAACCAGAGAAGTGATCATTTACCACCACCACAGTGACAGGTCAGCAGAGCAGTGTTTCCTTCCAACGGTTGCCTGGTGGCTGTCTGACTGTGACTGCCTGTGGACTGTGGTAGTTAGCTGACTGTAAATCCTGTAGGCTGTGTTTATGAGGCTGACAGTGACTCCCTGTAGGCTGTGTTTGTGAGGCTGACTGTGACTCCCTGTAGGCTGTGTTTGTGAGGCTGACTGTGACTCCCTGTAGGCTGTGTTGGGGAGGCTGACTGTGACTCCTGTGGGCTGTGTTGGTGAGGCTGACTGTGACTCCCTGTGGCTGTGTTGGTGAGGTTGACTGTGACTCCCTGTAGGCTGTGTTGGTGAGGGCTGACTGTGACTCCCTGTGGGCTGTGTTGGTGAGGCTGACTGTGACTGTGACTCCCTGTAGGCTGTGTTGGTGAACTGACTGTGACTCCCTGTAGGCTGTGTTGGTGAGCTGACTGTGACTCCCTGTAGGCTGTGTTGGTGAGCTGACTGTGACTCCCTGTAGATGTGTTTACGACTCCCTGTAGGCTGTGTTGGTGACTTCCTGTAGCTGTGTTGGTGACTCCCTGTAGGCTGTGTTGGTGAGCTGACTGTGACTCCCTGTAGGCTGTGTTGGTGAGGCTGACTGTGACTCCCTGTGGGCTGTGTTGGTGAGGCTGACTGTGACTCCCTGTAGCTGTGTTGGTGACTCCCTGTAGGCTGTGTTGGTGAGCTGACTGTGACTCCCTGTAGCTGTGTTGGTGAGCTGACTGTGACTCCCTGTAGACTGTGTTGGTGAGGCTGACTGTGACTCCCTGTAGTGCTGGTGTTGGTGACTCCCTGTAGGCTGTTGTTGGTGAGCTGACTGTGACTCCCTGTAGGCTGTGTTGGTTGAGCTGACTGTGACTCCCTGTAGCTGTGTTAGTGAGGCTGACTGTGACTCCCTGTAGGCTGTGTTGGTGAGGCTGACTGTGACTCCCTGTAGGCTGTGTTGGTGAGGCTGACTGCTTGATTGTGACTCCATGTAGGCTGTGTTAGTAAGCTGACTGTGACTCCCTGTAGGCTGTGTTAGTAAGCTGACTGGTGACTTCCTGTAGGCTGTGTTAGTAAGCTGACTATGACTCCCTGTAGGCTGTGTTAGTAAGCTGTCATTCCCGTAGGATGTGTTTGTGAGGCGACTGGACTCTCTGTATGATGTTTTGGTGGGGCTGACTGTGACTCTCTGTAGGCTGTTGGTGAGGCGACAATGACTCCTGTAGGCTGTGTTTGTGAGGCAGACTGTGACTCATGTAGGCTGTGTGGTGAGGCTGACTGTGACTGATCCCTGTAGCTGTGTTGTGAGGCTGACTGTGACCTGTGTAAGACCGTTGGTGAGGCTGACTGTGACTGACTCCCTGTAGGCTTTTGTGAGGCTGACTGTGACTTCCTATAGGCTGCTGGTGAGGCTGACTGTAACTCCCTATAGGCTGCTGGTGAGGCTGACTGTGACTTCCTATAGGCTGTTGGTGAGGGCTGACTGTGACTTCCTATAGGCTGCTGGTGAGCTGACTGTGACTCCCTGTAGACTGTTGGTGAGGGTGACGTGACTTTCTATAGGCTGCGTGAGCTGACTGTGACTCCCTGTAGACTGTTGGTGAGGCTGACTGTGACTTCCTATAGGCTGTTGTGAGGCTGACTGTGACTCCCTGTAGACTGTTGGTGAGGTGACTGTGACTTCCTATAGGCTGCAGTGTGAGGCTGACTGTGACTCCCTGTAGACTGTTGTGAGGCTGACTGTGACTTCCTATAGGCTGTTGGTGAGGCTGACTGTGACTTCCTATAGGCTGCTGGTGTGGCTGACTGTGACTCCCTATAGGCTGCTGGTGAGGCTGACTGTGACTTCCTATAGGCTGCTGGTGAGGCTGACTGTGACTACCTGTAGACTGTTGGTGAGGCTGACTGTGACTTCCTATAGGCGCTGGTGAGCTGACTGTGACCCCCTGCAGACTGTTGGTGAGGCTGACTGTGACTTCCTATAGGCTGCTGGTGAGGCTGACTGTGACTCCCTGTAGACTGTTGGTGAGGCTGACTGTGACTTCCTATAGGCTGCTGTGAGGCTGACTGTGACCCCCTGTAGACTGTTGGGAGGGTGACTGTGACTTCCTATAGGCTGCTGGTGAGCTGACTGTGACTCCCTGTAGACTGTTGGTGAGGCTGACTGTGACTTCCTATAGGCTGCTGGTGAGGCTGACTGTGACTCCCTGTAGGCTGTGTTGGTGAGGCTGACTGTGACTTCCTATAGGCTGCTGGTGAGGCTGACTGTGACCCCCTGTAGACTGTTGGTGAGGGTGACTGTGACTTCCTATTGGCTGCTGGTGAGGCTGACTGTGACTCCCTGTAGACTGTTGGTGAGGCTGACTGTGGACTTCCTATAGGCTGCTGGTGAGGCTGACTGTGACTCCCTGTAGGCTGTGTTGGTGAGCTGACTGTGACTTCTATAGGCTGCTGGTGAGGCTGACTGTGACTACCATGTAGACTGTTGGTGAGGCTGACTGTGACTTCCTATAGCGTTGGTGAGGCTGACTGTGACTCCCTGTAGGCTGTTGGTGAGGCTGACTGACTTCCTGTAGGCTGTTGGTGAGGCTGACTGTAACTTCCTGTAGGCTGTGTTGTGAACTGACTGTGACGTTGACTCCCTGTGGGCTGTGTTGGTGAGGCTGACTGTGACTGTGACTCCCTGTGGGCTGTGTTGGTGAGCTGACTGTGACTCCCTGTAGGCTATGTTAGTAAGCTGACTGTGACTCCCTGTAGGCTGTGTTGGTGAGCTGACTGTGACTCCCTGTAGGCTGTGTTTGTGAGGTTGACTGTGACTCCTGTAGGCTGTGTTGGTGAGGCTGACTGTGACTCCCTGTGGGCTGTGTTGGTGAGGCTGACTGTGACTCCCTGTGGGCTGTGTTGGTGAGGCTGACTGTGACTCCCTGTAGGCTGTGTTGGTGAGCTGACTGTGACTCCCTGTGGGCTGTGTTGGTGAGGCTGACTGTGACTCCCTATAGGCTGTGTTGGTGAGGCTGACTGTGACTCCCTGTAGGCTGTGTTGGTGAGGCTGACTGTGACTCCCTGTAGGCTGTGTTGGTGAGCTGACTGTGACTCCCTGTAGGCTGTGTTGGTGAGCTGACTGCTTGACTGTGACTCCCTGTAGGCTGTGTTGGTGAGCTGACCTCTTAACTGTGACTCCCTGTAGGCTGTGTTGGTGAGCTGACTGCTTGACTGTGACTCCCTGTAGGCTGTGTTGGTGAGCTGACTGTGACTCCCTGAGGCTGTGTTGGTGACTCCCTGTAGGCTGTGTTGGTGAGGCTGACTGTGACTCCCTGTGGGCTGTGTTGGTGAGGCTGACTGTGACTCCCTGTAGCTGTGTTGGTGAGGCTGACTGTGACTCCCTGTAGGCTGTGTTGGTGAGGCTGACTGTGACTCCCTGTAGGCTGTGTTGGTGAGCTGACTGTGACTCCCTGTGGGCTGTGTTGGTGAGGCTGACTGTGACTCCCTATAGGCTGTGTTGGTGAGCTGACTGTGACTCCCTGTAGGTTGTGTTTATGACTCACTGTAGGTTGTGTTTATGACTCCCTGTAGGCTGGTTGGTGACTCCCTGTAGGCTGTGTTGGTGAGCTGACTGTGACTCCTGTAGGTTGTGTTTATGGGCTCCCTGTAGGCTGTGTTGATGACTTCCTGTAGGCGTGTTGGTGACTCCCTGTAGGTCATGTTTATGACCCCCTGTAGGCTGTGTTGGTGACTCCCCGTAAGCTGGTTGGTGATCCCTGTAGGTCGTGTTATGACTCCCTGCGGCTGTGTTGGTGACTCTGCAGGCTGTGTTGGTGACTCCTGTAGGCTGTGTTGATGACTCCCTGTAGGCTGTGTTGATGACTCCCTGCTGGCTGTGTTGGTGACTCCTGCAGGCTGTGTTGATGACTCCCTGTAGGCTGTGTGTGGTGCTCTGTAGGCTGTGTTGATGACCCCTGTAGCTTGTGTTGATGTCTCTCTGTAGGCTTGTTGATGACTCCCGTAGGCTGTGTTGATGTCTCTCTGTAGGCTGTGTTGGTGACTCCCTGTAGGCTGTGTTGATGTCTTTCTGTAGGCTGTGTTGATGACTCCCTGCAGGCTGTGTTGATGTCTCTCTGTAGGCTGTGTTGATGTCTCTTGTAGGCTGTGTTGATGACTCCCTGTAGGCTGTGTTGATGTCTCCTGTAGGCTGTGTTGATGACTCCCTGTAGGCTGTGTTGATGACTCCCTGTAGGCTGTGTTGATGTCTCTCTGTAGGCTGTGTTGGTGACTCCCTGTAGGCTGTGTTGATGACTCCCCGTAGGCTGTGTTGGTGACTCCCTGTAGGCTGTGTTGGTGACTCGCTGTAGGCTGTGTTGGTGACTCCCTGTAGGGTGTGTTGGTGACTCCCTGTAGGCTGTGTTGGTGATGCTTGCACAGGATGCACTGGGATGGGGTAGAGATTGGGCAGTAGGAAGGAGTGGCATGGGACTAACACCACTGAGACAGCATGGGAAAAAAAAACAGAAATAAAAAAAACATTGTTGATGATCCCTGCAGGCTGTGTTGATGTCTCTCTGTAGGCTGTGTTTGATGACTCCCTGTAGGCTGTGTTGATGTCTCCTGTAGGCTGTGTTGATGACTCCCTGTAGGCTTTTGTTTGATGACTCCCTGTAGGCTGTGTTGATGACTCCCTGTAGGCTGTGTTGATGTCTCTCTGTAGGCTGTGTTGATGTCTCTCTGTAGGGTGTGTTGGTGACTCCCCGTAGGCTGTGTTGATAACTCCGTAGGCGTGTTGGTGACTCCTATAGGCTTTTGTTGGTGACTCAGTAGGCTGTGTTTGGTGACTCCTGCAGGCTGTTTGGTGACTCCCTAAAGCTGTGTTGGTGGACTCCTGTAGGCTGTGTTGGTGACTCCCTGTAGGCTGTGTTGGTGACTCCTGCAGGCTGTGTTGGTGACTCCCTGCAGGCTGTGTTGGTGACTCCCTATAGGCTGTGTTGGTGACTCAGTAGGCTGTGTTGGTGACTCCCTGCAGGCTGTGTTGGTGACTCTCTGCAGGCTGTGTTGGTGACTCCCTGTAGGTTGTGTTGATGATCCCTGCAGGGTGTGTTGGTGACTCCTGTAGGCTGTGTTGATGACTCCATGTAGGCTGTGTTGATGACTCCATGTAGGCTGTGTTGTGACTCCATGTAGCTGTGTTGACGACTCCCTGTAGGCTGTGTTGGTGACTCCATGTAGGCTGTGTTGATGACTCCCTGTAGGCTGTGTGGTGACTCTCTGTAGACTGTGTTGACGACTCTCTGTAGGCGTGTTGATGACTCCATGTAGCTGTGTGAGACTCCCTGTAGGCTGTGTTGGTGACTCCATTAGCTTGTGGTTGACTCTCTGAGCTTGTGACGACTCTCTTAGGCTGTGTAGTGACTCCCTGCGGGCTGTGTGGTGACTCCCGTAGGCTGTTTGGTACTCTCTGTAGGCTGTTTTGGGTGACTCCCGGTAGCTGTGTTGGTGACTCTCTGTAGGCTGGTTAGTGACTCCCTGCACTGTTTTGTGACTCCCGGTAGGCTGTGTTGTGACTCCCTGTAGGCTGGTTGTGACTCTCTGTAGGCTTTGTTGGTGACTCCCGTAAGCTGTTGGTGACTCCCTGTAGCTGTGTTGTGACTCACGGTAGGCTGTGTTGATGACTCCCTGCAGGCTGTGTTGATGACTCTCTGTAGCTGTGTTGGTGACTCCCTGTAGGCTGTTGATGACTCCCTGTAGGCTGTGTTGGACTCCCTGTAGGCTGTGTTGGTGACTCCCTGTAGGCTGTGTTATGACTCCCTGTAGGCTGTTTTGGGTGACTCTAGGTTGTTTTGGTGACTCACTGTAGGCTGTGTTGGTGACTCTTTAGGTTGTGTTGATGACTCCCTATAGGCTGTGTTGGTGACTCCCTGTAGGCTGTGTTGATGACTCCCTGTAGGCAGTGTTATTGACTCCCTGTAGGCTGTGTTGGTGACTCCCTGTAGGCTGTGTTGGTGACTCCCTGTAGGCTGTGTTGGTGACTCTCTATAGACTGTGTTGATGACTCCCTGTAGGCTGTGTTGGTGACTCCCTGTAGGCTGTGTTGGTGACTCCCTGTAGGCTGTGTTGGTGACTCCCTGTAGGCTGTGTTGGTGACTCCCTGTAGGCTGTGTTGGTGACTCCCTGTAGGCTGTGTTGGTGACTCCCTGTAGGCTGTGTTGATGACTCCCTGTAGCTGTGCTGGTGACTCCCTGTAGCTGTGTTGGTGACTCCCTGTAGGCTGTGTTGGTGACTCCTATAGACTGTGTTGATGACTCCCTGTAGGCTGTGTTGAGACTCCCTGTAGGCTGTGTTGGTGACTCCCTGTAGGCTTGTTTGGTGACTCGCTGTAGGCTGTTTTGGGTGACTCCCTGTAGGCTGTGTTGGTGACTCCCTGTAGGCTGTGCTGGTGACTCCCTGTAGGCTGTGTTGGTGACTCCCTGCAGGCTGTGTTGATGACTCCCTGTAGCTGTGTTGATGACTCCCTGTAGGCTGTGTTGAGGACTCCGGTAGGCTGTGTTGATGTCTCTCTGTAGGCTGTGTGATGACTCCCTGTAGGCTGTGTTGGTGACTCCCTGTAGGCTGTGTTGGTGACTCCCTGTAGGCTGTGTTGGTGAGCTGGCACAGGATGCACTGGGATGGGGTAGAGATTGGGCAGTAGGAAGGAGGGGCATGGGACTAACACCACTGAGACAGCATGGGAAAAAAAAACAGAAATAAAAAAACATTGTTAATGATATACAGTCAGCACTGAAGCGTGACACATCAGGGCACAGTGGTGACATCACAGTGGTGACAATCACAGTGTGGCAATACAGGTGCATGGGTGAAACTTTTCCACCAATGGATTTAAAAATCCATCAAAACGACTTTCAGTCTTGACAGAACTTCCGTCAATTTAAAAAAAAAAAAAAAAAAAGAATAACGATTTATCGGTTCCAAATTTTGTGTTCGATCCAAGCTTTTGATCTCTTACCGAAAGTGGGTGTTTCTGTATTTCGGCGTCTTCACAGGCTAGCTTTTTTTTGTGTGTGTTCACATCTGAGCACTATTCAACCTGTCCAAGGGGATGAAGCAGAACTGTGTTCTTGGTCCTCTGCTCTTCAACATGTTTTCACCAGTGTTCTGAGCCTGACTGAGTGTGACCTTGAGAAAGGTTTAACCTGAGACACAGATGGCGTGTGTCTCTTTGCCTTTTGCTGACTTAACGCCAGAACCAAGATGCTGAAGAGAGAGCTCATTCAGGTGGCGTTTGTTTGACCACTGTGTTGTGCAGTGCTGTCCTGCCAGCTGGTCAGCAGATTGACAGAAGCCTCTGGATGTGTGGCGTGGCCGCTGTCAGGCTGACCAGAGGGGTGGTGCTGCCTCACCATCAGCGTGGACAACAGGGAGGTCCTCCCTCAAGAGTGCCCCAGACTCCACAGCTGCTGATCTGACTGTCAACACTGAGGCACTCAGCTTGCCGCTGTTTGACCACTGAGACTGGAGTTTCACTCTTCACATAGTGCTGTGCACAAGGAGAACAGTGCAGATGCATTTGCATAGTCCGTCAAGCTGTTGATTGCCTCTGCTGTCTTTGGTGTTGGACACGAGACTGCATGCTAGTCAGTGGAGATCAAACTAAACACAGCAGCTATGGTCACCAGCCTTCTGTGTGGCTGTCAGTCCCAGAGGCCGTTCTGGAAGAATTGTAAAAACAGCTTGAGTTGTTGAAGTGAAAGCCCTCCCTCATCCTGCCTGTCAGAGGGCAGGACAAGGTGACCTTGGAGGCTCTGACCCAGCCCTGTCAGCATGGAGGCAGGTGCTGAAGGCCCACCGCAGAGGGATGAGCCGTGGGATTGCATGGATAGGTCTGCAGGAGACCTGCTCAGGGCCTCAGGAAGACAGGACACCTAGAGCGGGAAGACAGACACCCAGAGCAGGGAAGACAGGACACCCAGAGCAGAAAGACAGGACACCCAGAGCGGGAAGACAGGACACCCAGAGCGGGAAGACAGGACACCTAGAGCGGGAAGACAGGACACCTAGAGCGGGAGACAGGACATCCAGAGCAGAAAGACAGGACACCTAGAGCGGGAAGACAGGACACCCAGAGCAGGGAAAACAGGACACCCTGAGCATGAAGACAGGACACCCAGAGCAGGAAGAAAGGACATCCAAGCAGAAAGACAGGACACCCAGAGCAGGAGACAGGACACACACAGCAGGAAGACAGGACACCCACAGCAGGAAGACAGGACACCCAGAGCAGAAAGACAGGACACCCAGAGCAGGAGACAGGACACCCAGAGCAGAACACCCAGAGCAGGAAGAAAGGACACCCAGAGCAGGAAGAAAGGACACCCAGAGCAGGAAGAAAGGACACCTAGAGCGGGAAGACAGGACACCCAGAGCAGAAAGACAGGACACCCAGAGCAGGAAGAAAGGACACCCAGAGCAGGAAGAAAGGGCACCTAAGCGGGAAGACAGGACACCCACAGCAGGAAGACAGGACACCCTGAGCATGAAGACAGGACACCCAGAGCAGGAAGAAAGGACACCTAGAGCGGGAAGACAGGACAGTAAGGACACCCAGAGTGGGAAGATAAGGACGATTTGATAGGCAGCCAGAAGTGGGACAGCATTTACCTTAACCACTGCAGAATGAAACACCTGGCAAGTGTGACACAGTGTTCACTGTTAGCAGCATTCACATAGCAGAATGAAACACCTGGCAAGTGTGACACTGTGTTCACAGTGGGCAGCATTCACAGTGCACAGTGAAACATCTGCAAGTGTGACACTGTGTCACTGTGGGGCAGCATTCACATAGCAGAATGAAACACCTGGCAAGTGTGACACTGTGTTCACAGTGGGGCAGCATTCACAGAGCACAGTGAAACACCTGCAAGTGTGACACTGTGTTCACTGTGGGCAGCATTCACAGTGCACAATGAAACACCTGGCAATGGTGACACTGTGTTCACTGTGGGGCAGCATATCACAGTGCACAATGAAACACCTGCATGTGTGACACTGTGTTCACTGTGGGGCAGCATTCACAGTGCACAATGAAACACCTGGCAAGTGTGACACTGTGTTCACTGTGGGGCAGCATTCGCAGTGCAAAATGAAACACCTGGCAAGTGTGACACTGTGTCACTGGGGCAGCATTCACAGTGCACAATGAAACACCTGGCAAGTGTGACACTGTTCACTGTGGGGCAGCATTCACAGTGCACAATAAACACCTGGCAATTGTGACACTGTGTTCACTGGGGGCAGCATTCACAGTGCACAATGAAACACCTGGCAAGTGTGACACTGTGTTTCACTGTGGGGCAGCATTCGCAGTGCACAATGAAACACCTGGCAAGTGTGACACCTGTGTTCACTGTGGGCAGCATTCGCAGTGCAAAATGAAACACCTGGCAAGTGTTTACATAGTGTTCACTGTGGGGCAGCATTCACATACAGAGTGAATCACTCACCTGCAAGTGTTGACACAGTATTCACTTCCTTTGAGAGGAGAGGCAAGGATGGGGTCAGAGGTGCCAGGGAAGACAGGCAGACATTGACTTCCACCACGCCTTCGACTTCCATGCAGTGGACCCGCTAGCTTGATTTCAGATTGGAGTCACACACAGACCTGCCAGGAAGTCTGTACACCTGTTGGCATCAGGGCGTCCATGGTCCGCTGACAGGGACACATGCTGGCTTTACAGATACAGGATGCTTTACGCTAGAGAGAAACACTTGTTTGCATACATACATGCTTAGCAAGTGCTGGTAAGTCATAGATAGGTTGATGGTTTTGAGTACTAGAGAGTGGGGGGAAATCCTGACGAGATGATTGCCTCATGGAGGACAACTCTGTGACTGACATTTGTCGATGTCTGCAATATGTGTGATGCAGGAAAGACCTGTCAGCCAGTGTGGTGTTGGATGTGAATGTGTGTGATGCAGGAAAGACCATGTGGTTGTTGGATGTGAATGTGTGTGATGCAGGAAAGACTTGTGTGGTGTTGGATGTGAATGTGTGTGATGCAGGAAAGACTTGTGTGGTGTTGATGTGAATGTGTGTGATGCAGGAAAGACTTGTGTGGTGTTGGATGTGAATGGTTGTGATGCAGGAAAGACTTGTGGTGTTGGATGTGAATGTGTGTGATGCAGGAAAGACTTGTGTGGTGTTGGATGTGAATGGTTGTGATGCAGGAAAGACTTGTGTGGTGTTGATGTGAATGTGTGTGATGCAGGAAAGACCAGTGTGGTGTGGATGTGAATGTGTGTGATGCAGGAAAGACTTGTGTGGTGTTGGATGTGAATGTGTGTGATCAGGAAAGACCAGTGTGGTGTTGAATGTGAATGTGTGTGATGCAGGAAAGATTGTGTTGTGTTGGATGTGAATGTGTGTGATGCAGGAAAGACTTGTGTGTGTTGGATGTGAATGTGTGTGATGCAGGAAAGACCAGTGTGGTGTTGGATGTGAATGTGTGTGATGCAGGAAAGACTTGTGTTGTGTGGATGTGAATGTTGTGATGCAGAAAGACTTGTGTTGTGTTGGATGTGAATGTGTTGATGCAGGAAAGACTTGTGTTGTGTTGGATGTGAATGTGTGTGATGCAGGAAAGACTTGTGTGGTGTTGGATGTGAATGTTGTGTGATGCGGAAAGATTTGTGTGGTGTTGAATGTGAATGTGTGTGATGCAGGAAAGATTTGTGTGGTGTTGGATGTGAATGTGTGGTGATGCAGGAAAGACCAGTGTGGTGTTGGATGTGAATGTGTGTGATGCAGGAAAGACTTGTGTTGTGTTGGATGTGAATGTGTGTGATGCAGGAAAGACTTGTGTGGTGTTGGATGTGAATGTGTGTGATGCAGAAAGATTTGTGTGGGTTTGATGTGAAATGTGTGTGATGCAGGAAAGACTTGTGTGGTGTTGGATGTGAATGTGTGTGATGCAGGAAAGATTTGTGTGGTGTTGGATGTGAATGTGTGTGATGCAGGAAAGACTTGTGTGGTGTTGGATGTGAATGTGTGTGATGCAGGAAAGACCAGTGTGGTGTTGGATGTGAATTGTGTGATGCAGAAAGACTTGTGTGGTGTTGGATGTCAATATGTGTAATGCAGGAAAGACCTGTGTGGTGTTGGATGTGAATGTGTGTGATGCAGGAAAGACCTGTCAGCCAATGTGGTGTTGGATGTGAATGTGTGTGATGCAGGAAAGACCTGTCAGCCACTGTGCCCAACATCAGTCGCTTTGAAGTACGTCAGATGGTCTTTTCGACAGCCACCAGTCACAGGTGTGGCGTGTCAGCTGGAATGTCATCGGCACTGTGCTGTATCATCGGGTGCTGATGGCTATGTACGCATGTGGAAAGGTGGGTATGGGCTGCAGTGTCTGCCAGGGTGTGGTCTGTTTCATTTGTTACCTGAGCAAAACCTACGTGTGCGATCTGAATGGAAGTTGGTACAGGAAGGCCCCGGAAAGAAGATGCAGTTTGTGCTGACCGGACGCACAGGCAGTCTAGTAATCCATTCAGCAGGATAATCCAATCTGGAGAAAAGGGATTGAACAAAGCTTGGAGGAAAAATGGAATGTGACCCAAAGACAAACCCATGAAATACGGTGTGGGTCTGTGGTGGCATGCAGATCAAAGATGCACACAAGATCCATTCCTCATTGGTGGAAGTGTAGCTTCCCCTGAGTGCAGAACAAGGTGTCGATAGAACTGGGAGACGTATGTAAGCCGACAGTGTCACACGTCACAAGCATTGTATTAATGTGTCTGAGAAATCGTGTTAATGTGGAACTGACAAGTATCTGGATGTCTGATTCCATGTGACGTGAGAGTTCTACTGCTAACTCTCTCTCTGTCAGTTTTAATGTAGCACTAACTCCACTGTGGGGGCCGGAATAGCTCGGTTGGTAGAGCGCCGACTCGTGATCCTGGGGTTGCGAGTTCGAATGTTGGTATTGGGGGATTTTTCCCTCGGAGTTAACATTGGTTCGGACTCCATTCCCCATACAGTCCTTCGAAAGAGACTATAAACCGAGGTTCCGTGTGTGAACGCACGCACATCTTGCACACACGTAAAATCCCATCACCAACTTTCGGAAGAGAAGGCCGGTTTGGCCGTTGGTATGGATGACACGTTACACATAGCATGCACCTTCCCCGAAGATGGAGTATGGCTGCCTTAATGGCAGGATGAAAAATGGTCATACACACAAAACTCCACTGCCTTCTATACAGTCGTGTCCGCAGGAGTACCAGCCTGCGTACGCAGAAAGAAAGAAAGAAACTCCACTGCTGTTGGAGATGTCTGCCATGATGGAAAGCTGACCTGTGACATGGCAGTGGTCTCATGTCTTTGACCCTTGAGTATACTAATTCACACCATGTTGCCATTATAATTCAGACTATCTATTGCGCATATTGTCATACTTCTGTAAAATTGACAACATGATTGCAGCATTAACTTGTCTTTCCAATCTTTTTTTCATTGTTGCTATCATATGTCTTCTAATTTTTGGGGTATGTGTTGCTCATTTCAGATGGACTGACCTAGTCTGGTTCTCATGCTCTCTCCTTTTTAAAGGTGTTGTATGTGAACAAAAGTAATTATCCAATTTGGATGTATGTTTTGTATCGTTAGAAGAGACGGTTTAAGTTCCTTAAAAGATGAATATCCTTAAAATGGAAGTATCTTGGTTTTGCCCACAGCAAACTGAAATATGGTATTGTCACAGCTATCGGGGCACTTGAAACTAAAATATTTTGGTTTTGTCACAGCTAACTATCAGGGTGACTGGAAACTGTGAAAAAATTTTGGGTTTTGTCACAGTTAACTACCGGGGCAACTTGAAACTGAAATTTGGTTTTGTCACGGCTAACTATCAGGCAACTCGAAACTGAAATACTTGGTTTTGTCACAGCTAACTATCAGGGTGACTGGAAACTGTGAAATATCTTGGTTTTCCTCACAGCTGACTACCTGGCAACTAGAAACTGAAATTTGGTTTTGTCACAGCTAACAACCTGCGCAACTGGAAACTGAAATATGTTGGTTTTGTCACAGCTAACAAACCTGGGCAACTGGAAACTGAAATATTTTGGGTTTTGGTCACAGCTAACTACCGGGGCAACTGGAAACTGAAATACGTGGTTTTGTCACAGTTGACTACCTGGGCAACTGGGAATGTTAAATATCGTTTTTTGTCAAAAGCTAACTACCCTGGCAACTGGAAACTGAAATATCGTGGTTTTGTCACAGCTAACTACCGGGGCAACTGGAAACGAAATATCTTGGTTTTGTCACAGCTAGCTACCTGGCAACTGGAACTGTTAAATATCGTGGTTTTGTCACAGCTAACTACCTGGGCAACGGAAACTGAAATATTTTGGTTTTGTCACAGCTAACTACCGGGCCAACTGGAAACTGAAATATGTTGTTTTGTCACAGCTAACTACCTGGGCAACTGAAACTAAAAATATGTTGGTTTGTTACAGCTAACAAACCTGGGCAACTGGAAACTGAAATATTTGTTTTGTCACAGCTAACTACCTGGGCAACTGGAGTGTACTCAGTGCTGAAGGGGGATGGAACATCAAATGAGGGTCAGGCAGGAGCGTTGGCGCAGAGCACCCTGTCCACCTCCAATGGCAATGAAATGGTGCCAGCAATGGGAATAATCAGGTTACAGGGGAAACCTCTTTCTGGACTTCACAGGTGGTTGGAAATATTGTAGGCAAGGTACCTCTCCATTCTGGTGCACCCGTCCCTTTACTCCCTCCCCCATGCCCCCTTCCTCACAAGACATTCACCCCAACACTCCTTCGCCATTTCCTGTTACTCACAACCGAAATTTATACTGTTGTGGTTCATTCCCACCTGAGGAGTTAAAAGCGTGGAGCAATTTATCGTTGAAGAATATTACTGTGTTTATTAGGTACCTGAATAACTAAACAGTGTGAAGCAGTTGAATATTTTTGTGTCTTTGGGGTTTTTTACCACCTGAAGAGTTGAAAGCTGCAAGCTGTTTCAGTGTGATTGTTGAAGTGTTTTAACATAAAAATTTTATGCTGTGAAGGAACCCCTTTTCAAAGTTGTGTTGCAAGTTGTTTTGGGGGAATTTTTGTAGCGATGATCTTTAGATTGCGGTAATCTAGTGTTTGGGATATAGGTGATGTCAGACACAGACATAAACACTTACAGCAGACTCCATGAAAATCTTGTTCAAGATGTCTCACCTAATGTGATTTCCAGTTCCCAAAGAGATCAACATTTTTCATCTGATGTGAAATAATACAGAAGAGATTTTAAGAAAATGAGTTGTGTGTTAATGTTTCTTTTTTGTTTGTTTTTCAACCATTTTTGAGGAGGTAGCAGCCCTGACAGGGGCCCCCTCCGTGGCTGGCTGGGCTATCAGCAACATGATCTCTTTCTCTCCCACCATGCTCATTGCTTCAGGTGCCAGCGGATTCACAGTGGACCAAGGTACATTGTGTTTTAAGTACAAACCCATGTTCCTGAGGGAGCTTCTAGAATGTCAAGAATGATGTGGCGTAGAATGACTTCCACCCCCAGATCTTGTTCCCAGTCACAGTGGTAGTCCATGATGAGGACCCTGTCGGGACGTCCTGGTCCTAGTGGTGGGTAGTCAGAAAGGCAGCACCAAGAGGAAACTCCATACAGATCATAGCACTCTCTTCATAGACAGCATCAGCTGATTGTTGTTGTTGTTATGCTTGAATCTCAAGCTTTTGAATACATGGTTAAAGCTGTAAATCAAACTGTTTTGAACGATGCAAGAATGAAAATGGATTTGAATTCAAAGCCATAAAGTGAGACGTTGACCGAGTATATGAAAAATGATATGGTGAGAAAATGAAAGATGTGAGTTTTACATCAGAAATGGAAGACCAAAAAAAAAAGACCGTTTTGATTGAAGTTGCCGGAAAATCTGTATGCATGTAAGCAAGTAAAATCAAATCTGCGTGTAAGCAAGTAAAGTCAAATCTGTGGGATACATGGTATATTAGAGATCTTCAGGTGTTCACAGAGAATGTCTCCTGTGTTCTTTTAATGTTTTGTTTTAAGCTATTCAAGTGACTGTAGCTGACAGGCAGACATGTCGGAATTGTTGATACGGATTACAGAATTAGATGAAAAAGGGACCTGATATTTTGATTGGCAGAAAATATAGTGTTGTAAACTTGTCAACGGAGACTGACTGCAGCTTGCCACTTTGTCTATCTCCTTGATCTTTGGAACTTTGTGTGTGTGTGTGTGTGTGTGTGTGTTTCACTGTGTGATGGAATCCTTTGACGACGCTGTCCTGTCAGGACAGGCTGTATGCTTGACGTTCACCGGCTGGTGGCTGAATGGACAGCTGGAGAACTCTCCTCGGATCCAAGGACTCTCAAAAACTACTTGATTTTCACAGACAGAAAAAGTGAACATTTGAGAAAAAGAAGAAAAAAAATCTGCCGAGGAAAAAAAAATTACTGAACATTTGATCACCCTGTGTCTGGTTACATGCTGTTGCCTGAATTGACAGGCCTGAGAACTCTGCTTCGATCTGAGGATTTCTGACAAAACCACCTGATTTTCAAAAATAGACAAGTGAACATCTGAGAAAAAAAAAAATCTGCTGGGGAAAAAAAAAAAGGAGAACACTTAATCACCCTGCGCCTGGGATGGTATCAACTTTTTCCAGTCCAGGTTTCCATCATTCTGCATTCACTCCATGCTGCCTGCTGTGGTTATGGTATGGCGTATTGTGGTGCTTCATTCAACTCCATGCCGCCTGCGGTGTGGTTATGGTATGGCGTATTGTGGTGCTTCATTCAACTCCATGCCGCCTGCTGCTGTGGTTATGGTATGGCGTATTGTGGTGCTTCATTCAACTCCATGCTGCCTGCTGTGGTTATGGCGTATTGTGGTGCTTCATTCAACTCCATGCTGCCTGCTGTGGTTATGGCGTATTGCAGTGCTTCATTCAACCCATCCGCCTGCTGCTGTGGTTATGGTATGGCGAAATTGTGGTGCTTCATTCAACTCCAAGCTGCCTGCTTTGGTTATGGTTATGGTGTATTGCCATGCTTCATTCAACTCCATCCGCCTGCTGTGGTTATGGTTATGGTGTATTGTGGTGCTTCATTCAACTCCAAGCCGCCTGCTGTGGTTATGGTTATGGTGTATTGCGAGCTTAAATTCAACTCCATCCCGGGCCTGCTGTGGTTATGGCGTATTGCAGAGTTTCCCATTCAACTCCATGCCCATGCCTGCTGTGGTATGGTTATGGGTATTGCAGAGCTTCATTCAACTCCAGCTGCCTACTGTGGTTAGGTTATGGCGATTGCAGAGCTTCATTAAACTCCATGCCACCTGCGGGGTTATGGCGATTGTGGTGCTTCATTCAACTCCATGCTGCCTGCTGTGGTTAGGGTTATGGCGTATTGTGGTGCTTCATTAAACTCCATGCCACCTGCTGTGGTTATGGCGAATTGTGTGCTTCATTCAACTCCATGCCGCCCTGCTGTGGTTATGGCTATTGCAGTGCTTCATTCAACTCCATGCCGCCTGCTGTGGTTATGGCGTATTGTGCTTCTCGCGCTTTAAATCAGACCAGTTCATCCCAGGCAGAAACATTGCTGAACGCTATTGGTTCAGCCTTTTTTTTCGGGTTGTTGATCATGCGTAGGGTTTGTCTTTTGGGAAAAAATGTCTTGCATGTCACGAATCATACATGAAGGGGAGACATTTGAGGAGAGGATGATTTTCAACAGTTTGAGATTGGAGTGGACTGAAAACACGCAAAAATGAGCAGTTTGGATCAGCATTTTTTCCACTTGCATTTGGGAAGTAAACAAGCCACCCAAGGGCATGTTGTTTTCGGAGGTGAATAACCCAGTCCGTGTTGTAACAGCACTCGGGTGAACATGTTGTTTGTTTTTGGAGGTGAATTACGCCAGTCGTGGTTGAACAGCACTCTGTGAACATGTTTTTTTGTTTTTGGGGGTGAATTACGCCAGTCGTGGTTGTAACAACACCTGTGAACGCATGCACTGCAAGAAACATGGTGATGCTTCACAAGAGGTGACCTAGGCCATCGTGGTTGTAACAGCATTCTGTGAACGCATCCCACTGTAAGAAAATGCTGATGCTTCACAAGAGGTGATTACGCCAGTCGTGGTTGTAAGGGCACTCGTGAATGCATGCACTGCAAAAAAACATGCTGATGCTTCACAAGAGGTGAATTACGCCAGTCTTTGGTTTAACAGCATTCTGTGAACATGTTTGTTTATGGAGGTGAATTACACCAGTCTGGTTGTAACAGCATTCTGTGAACGCATGCACTGCAAGAAACATGCTGATGCTTCACAAGAGGTGAATTACACCAGTCGTGGTTGTAACAGCACTCTATGAACATGTTGTTTATGGAGGTGAATGACACCAGTCGTGGTTGTAACAGCACTCTGTGAACGCATGCACTGTAAGAAACATGCTGATGCTTCATGAGCACTGGACTGCAATCAGAGCAGACTGAATTTCTTCATCGCATTAGTGTTTTAAACACACACCCCTCCTCCCAGCCCCATTAAACCAACATTCATGGACTTTACTGTGATGGTGTGACAGCCCTCGTAAGTGATGCATCACCAGTACCTCTGTTGTGTGCTGTGAATGGTGAGACATGAGACACAAAAAGTGACTGTAATTATGTCCACGATAAGGAATATTCATTCATTACCAAGTTATGTGCATGACTTTGTTAGGACAAACCATCTGTGTGTGTGTCTGTGTGTGAAATAGAGATTAAAGTGAGTGTGTGTTTGTGTGGGTGGGTATGTGTATGTTTACAAATAGAATGTGTGTGTGTGTGTGTGTGTGTGTGTGCAGTTAGTTATTTTCTTAGGTTTCTTTGCTTTCTGTATGGTAATTTGCCTATCACATGAGATCATAAAGTTTTTTTTTTTAAACTGTGTCGATTCCATTTAGGCCGTGGGGCTTTGCTCCCCATCCCCCACCAGGGTGTTGCCCCTGGATCCTGCTGGGGTGCAGATGGCCCTGACCCCCCACCAGGGTGTTGCCCCTGGATCCTACTGGGCCCAGATGGCCCTGGACCCCCCCACCCCCCCCCCACCCCCCACCAGGGCGGTGCCCCTATACCTGAGCCTTTTTTCATTGTTCTCCAGCCTGACTGACCATGCTGGATGCGAGAGTTCTGGGGTCTGCAGGTGCGATGTGACTGAATGGGCGGAGTGGGGAGGATGGACTGTTATATTTGTGCCATTTGGCCAGTTCTGAGATTCACTATTTCCCTTGCCCAACTGTTTTGTTGTTGCTTTTTTTGGTGGGGTGGGGGATGTGGTAGGGGTAAGGTGGTGGAGGGCATGGGGGGTCATTCTGTTCAAAGGCTCGTAACTTGAATTGTTTTTGAAATCACAATTCTCTCTATACTTTACAGAAAAATGAAGAAAAAGGATAGTGTAAATCTGTTATGTTCAGACATTCTATACTTCACAGCAAAATAACGGAAAAAGGTAGTGTAAATCTGTAATGTTCAGACTCTCTGTACTTTAAACCGCAAAATAAAGGGAAAAGATAGTGTAAATCTGTAATGTTCAGACTCTCTATACTTTACAGCAAAAAGATGGAAAAGATAGTGTAAATCTGTAATGTTCAGACTCTGTAAAACTTTACAGCAAAATAAAGGAAAAAGATAGTGTAAATCTGTAATGTTCAGACTCTCCGTGGTCAAAATGTGATCCACTTGCTCCAGACAAAACTTGTGGGCCGATCTTTCTGAAAAATTTGTAGGTATGTTCATTATGGGTCACAGACGATGCCCGATGTTTTATTTTGCCGATTTCTTATCTCCGTGACAAAATACATTATGACGCATGTTTGATTGTTATGGTTTTTTTTTTTTTATTATGACGCAAGTTTGATTGAGACGTGTGTTTTTTACAAGATAGATCTAAACCGGGAGTACGTTTATATGCTCTGCGTCTTGTTAACTTATCATTTTGCTTGTGTGCCTGACTGTTGTTCAGCTCGGTGGTATTCTTTGTTGAAAACAACCATGTGTCACAGCTGAGAAATAGGCTAATGATCATAGACGTTTTGTCGGTGATAAAAAGTGATTTATATGATTCAGGAGACAGTGAAGAGGAAGAAATTGATAATTTGCCTCAATGTTTGTGCCATGGCTATCAAGTTGG
Organism: Conus ventricosus; assembly: GCA_018398815.1. NCBI lineage: Eukaryota > Metazoa > Mollusca > Gastropoda > Neogastropoda > Conidae > Conus > Conus ventricosus. Next base: position 25,223 of record JAFLJL010002008.1, read on the forward strand.
TTGGGAGGGGGGGGGGGGGTGTCAGGATGACAGTTGTGATGAGGAAGTATGGTTTCAGCTGTGTATCATTTTAAAAGGTGATTTGATGATGAATACTTTGAAGCTTGGAAGTAATCCACAATATCTGTCAAAACAGTGGGCAAAATATTGAGGTTTTACTCCAAGGAGCTTTCAAGATAGTAAAGCCAACATAGTATGTGAACATTACAAGATAGTAAAGCCAACATAGTATGTGAACATTACAAGATAGTAAAGCCAACATAGTATGTGAACATTACAAGACAGTAAGGCAACATAGCAACTGGAGTATAAGCAATCTGTTCCCTGCACACAGGGTGCACAAGCACTTTGGAATGAAGAAGTTGATCCTGAAGTGGTAACTGCTTGAACAGTAATGGAACATGGATGCCGAGTCTTGCTGTGGCATTAGTGCTGCATAGGTGCTGGAAGGGTAAGGAAAATCTGAACAATTTCCAGACAATGATGTTATTTATTTTATATTTAAGTATTCTCGTTGCATAGTGTCAGCTTGTTTATTGAGTATGTCCTAACTTACAATGCAAATCTGTTTGAGCATATTCATGTACATGCACACATTTATGCATCCACACAAGTGCTTGCACAAGCACATAATAAGTGAACTATGAACACACATTACAGGCAAAAACAGCGTTGTTTCATTCACACAGATGTTTGATCAGAAAAGTTGATCAAAATTTTTTTGAAAGTTAATTGCTTGCATCATTACAAATGCTGTAATGTGGGTGATGTTTTTTTTTCAAACATGCTTTATGGACTTCTTGGTTGAGACATTTCATGTTTTGCCCACAAAGCTGCATGAGTGCATAGACATTGTATGTTATACATATAAAGATAGGCATACACATATGCATTCACACTCCGTACTATGCACACTTGCATGCACGCGTCTACTTTAATGCATGATGCGTCCGTGTACACTTACACATGCTCTAACACACACACGTGCACACACACACACATGCACGCACGCACGCACGCACACTGCATATGCACACGTGCATGCATGCATCTACTTCATGCGTGCGTCCATGTGTGCACATATGCATGCTCTAACACTAACACACATGCACACGCATGCGCACACAAACTTCATGCATATACTTCCCATAGCAAGTGACACATTCTACACTACCAACATGAATTGCACGTGGCATGGATAGCATTAATACAAAATATGTAAAGTTCATTTTGAATTGTATGCAATATGTAAAGTTCACTTTAAATTATGTTCTTGAAGCTAACCCATCACTGAGCATTTTAATATCGTTGGAATGTCTACTAGATGCACAGAAACACTGGACAAGGTTTAAAGTATGTGTTTTGTGTTTGTGTGTGATGTTAACCCGTGGCAAGGCACTAAAGATGGGTTAGTCATCTCATAATGTAACATTGTATTTCTAGCCAATTTCAAATGTCATCACTTACACAAAATGACTAAATCATAAGACTGTACATATTACAAATTTGTTATGTTTACTTTTTAAATGTTCAGTTATGTTTTTCATGAGTGTTATTTCTGAATTTCCGCAAATTTAAACTATGTTATGAAAGAAAAAAGAAAGAAAAGTGTAAAGCTGTTTGGGGGAGACAGTCCCCTGCTTAGGGCTGTGGGAAGTCAGCTGTAAGAGCAGTATGGGGGAGACAGTCCCCTGCTTGGGGCTTTGGGAAGTCAGCTGTAAGAACAGTATGGGGAAGACACTGCACTGTTTGGGGCTTTGGAAGTCAGCTGTAAGAGCAGTATGGGGGAGACAGTCCCCTGCTTGGGGCTTTGGAAGTCAGCTGTAAGAGCAGTATGGGGGAGACAGTCCCCTGCTTGGGCTTTGGGAAGTCAGCTGTAAGAGCAGTATGGGGAGACAGTCCCCTGCTTGGGGCTTTGGAAGTCAGCTGTAAGAGCATATGGGGGAGACAGTCCCCTGCTTGGGGCTTTGGGAAGTCAGCTGACAGTAGTCATGATCAAGCTGATGGTCAGTATCGTTCCCTTTGAGTGAAGTTGGCCTGTGCGTACCTTAGGTGAAGTTTGGCCTGTGCGTACCTTAGGGTGAATTGGTCTGTGCGTACCTTAGGGTGAAGTTGGCCTGTGCATACCTTAGGGTGAAGTTGGCCTGTGCATACCTTAAGGGTGAAGTTGGCCTGTGCATACCTTAGGTGAAGTTGGCCTGTACATACCTTAGGGTGATGTTGCCCTGTGCGTACCTTAGGGTGAAGTTGCCCTGTGCGTATGTTAGGGTGATGTTGCCCTGTGCGTACCTTAGGATGAAGTTGCCCTGTGCATACGTTAGGGTGAAGTTGCCCTGTGCATACCTTAGGGTGAAGTTGGCCTGTGCATACCTTAGGGTGAATTGGCCTGTGCATACCTTAGGTGAAGTTGGCCTGTGCATACCTTAGGTGAAGTTGGCCTGTGCATACCTTAGGTGAAGTTGGCCTGTGCATACCTTAGGGTAAAGTTGGCCTGTGCATACCTTAGGGTGAAGTTGGCCTGTGCGTACCTTAGGGTAAAGTTTGGCCTGTGCGTACCTTAGGGTAAAGTTGGCCTGTGCATACCTTAGGGTGAAGTGGGCCTGTGCATACCTTAGGGTGAAGTTGGCCTGTGCATACGTTAGGGTGAAGTTGCCCTGTGCATACCTTAGGGTGAAGTGGGCCTGTGCATACCTTAGGGTGAAGTGGGCCTGTGCATACCTTAGGGTGAAGTTGCCTGTTTAGGGTGAAGTTGCCCTGTGCATACCTTAGGGTGAAGTTGGCCTGTTTAGGGTGAAGTTGCCCTGTGCATACCTTAGGGTAAAGTTGGCCTGTTTAGGGTGAAGTTGGCCTGTGCATAAAAACAAAATTCTGTATCCTGCTGAATCAGATAACTTCTGCTCATTACAGATTGTTGTGCCGTGGGGGGTGGGCAAAGTTATAATGTTGGTAAGTCACCTCTGAGTTAGGCTCTTACAATAGAAAACAAAGTAAACAAGCGTAGTAATGATGGTCACATAATGAAGCACAAAACATTACAAAAGAAAACATAATGTAAACAAGCGCAGTAATGATGATCCCATAATGAAGCACAAAACAGTTGTTTTGTTATATCGGCACTTATGGTAGAGATGAAAAACAACTGTATGTCGTAATGCAGACAGAAAATCACTGTGGGCTTTAGATGAACTTTAGATGTTCACAGAGAACTACTTGACAAAGCATGGGTATTCTGAGGCAGTTTCTCTATGGTGACTGCAGCGCTGACCGTGCGAGCAGCCTGTAGGTCTGTGCTGGGAGTGTTTGATACAAAGAGCCATTGATGCTGATGTTGTACATGTGTTCAGTAACTTTATGGAAAGGCAAACCCATGTTGGTTTTGTTTCTGTATACAGAACGATTTGTAAAAGTGATGATTTTTTTTTTTTTTTTTTGTGAATGAAATAAAGTTCTGAATTTTGGAACCAGCAGTTTTGTGTTGGCATTGTTGTACAGCTGTGTCAGCATCAATGTTTTCTTTTCATGTAGATCTCTTTTCTCTTTTTTTTGTTTCTTTTTTTTTTTATAGAGTATTTTAACCATCTTTTCTGCTCAGTTCTACATGACAGCTAATACTGCTCACTGTGCTCACTATTTCACATTTGTGTACATTTGCACATTTTATTTTGTGTGATTTCTTATTCAAAGATTTGTTTTTCATTAACCCTCTTGCATTTGTTTCGCCTGTAACCGGCAGCTCTGTTTGTCTCCCCTGTTGTTTGTTATGGCTGCAACCGGCCGCATCACTTTTCCACACACACTGTGACCTTGTTTTTAGTCAAGCTAAACAAAATAAATGGGCATCCTTGAGAGGTGTCCAATGGAATCTTAGCATTAGTATGTGGTGTGGGAAACGATTCGTTCAAAAGACTAGGGTCATGCGTCCATTGATTTCTCAAAAAAAAAAAAAATAATGCTAGAAAGTTTTGGCTAGGG
>JAFLJL010002009.1:0-29878 GCA_018398815.1 Conus ventricosus
CCCCTTTTGGGCCCAACCCTCCCAACTGAACCCAGGGTCCCCTGTCCTGACCCTCAGCCAAAAGTATATCCTTGGCTGATCCCCAGCCCACCAGGAACACCTCAGGCTGGAATCCAATGCCACCAGCCAAACCCCCCGGGACACCAGCGCCCTGCCTTCTACAGCAGCCCATCCAGACCGGTCATCTACAGCATCACCTGTTTCCGTTCAAGACAACCCGCTGTGGACGAGCTTTTTGTCATCCAGCACGATACAGAGACTAACCCACCATCCTCTTCACCCTTGGTCTACCGTCGGCCTGGGTTTTCGAATTGTGTTGAAGTTTGTCAAAGACCGTCTCTCCCTCGGTTATCCCAAACAGACTCTAAATTCATAAGTTTCTGGGGCAACTCGGTGCACCTGTTTGTCCATTAAAAGGGGGGAGATGTGATAAATGCGGTTGAAAGAACGCATGCGCGTGAGACCGACGCTGGGTTTTGGGCGGTTTGCTCTGGCCATTTCCTAGACAAATTTTTAGTGGATCACAAAACATCATTAAGGTGTTTGTCTGCGTCCGTGTGCCTGCTTATCGTGATAGTTAGTAATCAATTGAAGAGAAAAAAACCGATCAAAATAGGATTTGTATATCGAAACCCAGCGGAAAATGCTGGTTGGAATGGACAAGTTAGGGCTATGATGGATGCAGCATCGCTTGATGCCACAGAATTAATACTTTTGGTGATTTCAACTTTGATTATTGAAGTGGCCAAACATCATGGTCAGATAGGACTACCTCATACAACTTACCCAAATTATAGACATGCCAACCAGAGTAACACTCACTAGCAAACATTAATTTGCCACATCTATCTTTCTGAACCCAAACGTAAATGGAAAATTGCCTTAAATGGATGCAGCGACCACTTCCAGTATGCTTTACGGGAAAGAAGTGGAATCAAATTTTCCTAAAACTGCCACAAACATATCACTTACAATCTTTTGGACACTTCCAAGAAGATACCTTTCTCACTGACCTCATGAATTCCCCCCTTATAAATGTTTATAATTACACTGATCCAGAGAAAGCGCTTGAGTACTGGCCTACACACGTTTAATTCTGTTTATAAACAAGCATGCACCATTCAAACGCGTCGAGTTAAACATAGTGCACAACCAAAGTGGATGACTGATGAAATACAAGCTGCTTTTTTCTTACGCGACGATCTTGCTTGAAGCAGAAGGGAAGTCGGATGGGATTTAAAAGGCAACGTAATAAAGTCAATTCACTCAAACGGACAGCAAAAATGAATTTTTTTCGTGAACTTGAGCCAACAAAAAAATTCGAAGTCCAATGGCAAGCAATAAATGAACTTACAAAATAAAACTTCACAGTCAAAGACAAGCCCCCATTACCAGCATAACACCAAATGAACTCAACCAACACTTTACAACAGTTTGCAGAACACGTTGTCAAAAGGAAAAGAATACGACTCAAATGAATTACAAAATTAAAAACTTTTGGCCAATGCTATGAACATTCGTCCAGCAACACCATTCCACCTATGACATTTATGAAGTTTGCCAAGCTTTATGCCAATTAAAGCAGACAGGAAGCCGCGGACTTGACGGGATTGATGGAAAAATACTGAAACTATCAGCACCTGTTATATGGAAACTCTTACCAAACTTTTTACAATTTATGCATTGATAAATGTCACTTTTCCCCCCTCATTCAAAGTTGCAAATTTAAAACCCATTTTCAAATCTGGAGCCCAAATCTGAACCTTCGAACTACAGACCTATATCCATTTTGCCAGTTCTGTCCAACCCCTTTGGGAAAAACACATAAATAAGCATCTTTCCCACCATTTTGACTCCTCCAACCTACTAAATAAAAATCAATGGGGATTCGGGAAAAATCATTCTTGTCATACAGCGCTTACAAACCTAGTAGATCAAGGCTAGCCAGTGTTAAGAGAATAATATTGTGGCGCACTGTTTGTTGATTTTGAAAAGGCTTTTGATGTCATTGACCAAAAAAATTTGGGTTATGCTGGAAGCTTTTATCATATGGATAACAGGAAATACCTTCCAACTGATTAACATCATCCTAGAAGACCGTCAACAAATCGTTTGTGTCAACACCAATTTATCAGAGAAGTTACCTATCCAACAGGGCGTACCCCAGGGTTCTTGTTAGGCCCCTTTGCTGTTCTCAGTTTATATAAATGATCTCCCTCTTTATATTGAGGATTCATGTGAACTCTTTTGTGATGATACCACTGTCCATACAAGTAGCCCCAGCTTGGAAGCGTTTCACTTCATTACAGAAGAATGCTAATATCTTAAGTAAATGGTTGCAATGTAAATCACATGTCACTGAACCCTAAAAAAACAAAACTAAGGGCTGATAACAACAAGGCAGAGAAGACAAAACATAACCACACACAGCCCCCATCTGTTTTTATTAATAATCAGGAAATTGAAGTGGTGGATAGCCATCGAGTTCTAGGTGATATGTTGATAAAAATCTTTTTTGGGTCTCATCACCTTCGCAGTTTATGTAAAACAATATCCAACAAACATATCGCTGTGCAAGTTTAAAGAAATTTTTTAAACCTTCATGCCAGGAAATTGTTCCTACACCGCACATATTCCTCTTCAATCAATTATTGTTCAACACATTTGATTCTGCTAGTGCTAATGCCATGAAACTCTTAAGAGTGCCCTACAAAGAGCACTTAAAGCAGTTCTATTAAAATCACTAGTCTTAGTGAAGGGGATTATACTAAAGCGGGGGCTCTTCCGTCACAAAAAATGTTTGCTGTCAACAAATGTCAGCTAATGCAAAAAATAGCATCGGGTTTAGCACCACAAACTCTTCAGTCCAAATTTTAGCATAAACCCTAGGGATTCAACCAAATTCCGGTTCCCCACACCAAAATAGATCTATTTAAATCAAGCTTATCTTACTCGGGTAGCGTGGATTGGAATTCACTTCCAACAAAAATTTCCGATTACTCATATTACAGAATCCTTCAGGGAAAAACTAATCACACATTTCACGCAGACCATTGCTATTAAACAAAATACATATACCAGGGCACACCCTCTGTTTTGCTGCATATTAAACTGAACGCCGTTTCCTTTCCACTGATGTTTTTAAAAAACAGATAATGATAAATGAGAGATATGGTTACTATTGGTTATATTAATGTTTGAAATCATATTATGATGAATGACTATTGTGGTCCTGGTTTATTGGTGCATTGTCACGAATAGAAATTTATGTCTAATACTTTTATTTCTTTGAGCACTGTAACTGCAAGGTGATAAATGTGTACCGATTACGGTTGATCATATTGATGTATTTCTCTTTATTCAAATTATAGTTATGCTTTGCATGTGAATTTTGGATAGAAAAATGGAATTATAATCTCTTCTCTCTCTCTCCCTCTCTCTCTCCTCTCTCCATCTCTCTCTCCCCTCTCTCTCTCTCTCTCCTTTCTCTCTCTCTTCGTTAACTACGGGTGCGTTTCGATGGATTGTCGCTTAAAATTTAAAAATTATAAATTGGGTAGTGTATGAATGGTAAAGAAAAAACAACAAAGTGGGGGAAGGTAAATAATAATGGCATCTCTCTCTGTCTCTCTCTCTCTCTCTCTCCCCCTCACACACACACACACACACACACACACACACACACACACACACACACCACACACACACACACACACGCACTAAAACACACACCACACACACACACACACAGACACAAAACCCCACACACACACACACACACACACACACACACACCACACACACACGCGCGCACGCATCATGAAAAAATAAATGTTATAATTATTGAACTAGGAATTTATTGTTGCTTACTGTAAAATTTATTGTTCGTTCTCGTTTTGGCCTTATAACCACATCATATAAATGTAAAAGAAAGAACAAATGTTGAAAATTATTGATGCATTGTAATTGGGCTTAGTTTATTATTCTTAGCAGTTTGTTGTATGTTAAATCTTTTACAAAAGGAATGTAAGTCTCTCTCTCTCTCTCTCTCCTCTCTCTCTCTCTCTCTCTCTCTCTCTCTCTCTCTCTCTCTCTCTCTCTCCTCCTCCTCTCTCTCTCCCTCCCCTTCGATAGGAGGATCGCTTATTCCATATATCTGTGTGTGCTAACTCTTTTCTTCTTTGTAATCAATTTCTTTTATCTTTTTTGTTGTTTTAATCGTTTCCTTTTCCTTCTAAAGCATCTACGCCTGAACTGTTAATGCATAAAACTTTTTAATGTTGTAATATATGTATGTTTGTTAAAAGTTTTGTAAGTTTCGTCGCTAGTCATACTAGTCCCCTTTAAAGGGCAAGGGCCGGATGAAAAAAAGCATGTGTTTGCTTATCTGTTACCCTTGAAATAAAGATTATCATCATCATCATCATCAATCTCTCTCTCTCTCTCTCTCTTCTCTCTCTCCTCTCCCTCCTCTCTCTCCTCTCCCCTCCCCTAAAGAATACATCGAGAACTAATTTCATCAATCGAACCCAAAATTGGTATGAAGAGCTATTTACGAGCTTACAAACAATCAATCTCTTCAAATCAACTATAATAAAAAACATCTCTTGTCGAACAACTGAACACCCACTTTGCACTATAGCCAATAAATTGTCACGGCAAGATTTTCTTCAAGATCAAACGACCTTCAAAACCTGAAAACAATATTGCCATGATAAAAACATCACGTCTGAACTTTATATTCCACCAATAACAGTATTAAAAAGTCTATCACTACCTAACGCACCTAAAACAGTCAAGTACCTGCGGGTGGATGGGCCCAGACGGCAAAAAATTTTCAAACTATCAGCTCCAGCAATTACAAATACGTTGACATACGTCTTCAATCATGTATCGACAAAAATCATTTTCCCAATAGTTTCAAAAAGCAAAAGTCATTCCTATCTACAAAGGCAGGTGACAGCTCAGACCCTGCAAACTACAGACCAATCTCAATCATTTCCCCTCTTTCCAAACCTTTGGAAAAACACATAAACAAACACACATTACCCACCTTTAATACATACCACTTGCTTCATCCAAACAGTCCGGTTCCGACACAACCATTCATGCCACATAGCACTATCAACCTGTTGATGACTGGCTAAACAGCATTAACAACAACAGATATAGTGGTTTCCTATTTATGATTTCAAAAAGCATTTGATGTGATAGACCACAACCTTCTTTTTAAAAATTAAAATTGAATGGCTTATCCCAACAAGAAAATCTTAACGCTTTTCACTCATATCTCACAAATAGGCAACAATGTTGAAAATTAAACCAACCTTCTCTTCATTTCAAACACTTTTCCCATGGCTCCCCCCAAGGCACTATCTTGGTCCCTTATTATTCACAATTTCATCAAGATCCCCTCTACATATCACATTTCCCCCTGCGAACTTTTTGCTGATGACACAACCCAAACCACACAAATCATTCTGATGTTACTGTTCTTGCACAAACTTTACAAAGAAAGTGCGAATGATCTCGTGAAATGGACTGAACTAAATCACCCTCGATATGTCGCTTCACCCTCAAAAAACTAAATCCATGCTTATCACAACCAGCAAAAAGACAAAATCTCACTCTTAATTTCCTCCTGTACATCTAAAAAATGAACCCGTTAAAAAGGTACATGCCTCAAAGTGCTAGGAATAACCAAATTTATTTAAAAATATGAGTTGGGAAGCTCACATAACCTCACATGCAAAAAAGTTCACAGAAAGTTTATCAACTCTCAAAAATCAAATGCTCCTCGACCCGCATTCACGCAAGCTCTTTTTCCATCTCATATTCAATCATACATAGACATGGAAACTACTCATGGGGCTGTGCTAGCGCTAACACTCTCAAACCATTGTTAAACCTACACAGCGGCACTCAAATTAGTCCTCCTAAAAGCAGTAGGGCTTCTGGACTCGGACTATAAAAGATTCAAATTCTCCCATTAAGTCTGAGATTAAATACAACAAGGGAAACATAATGCCAAGATTGTGCAGGGAAGGCACCCTCAACATTAGTAACGAATTCTCAAAAAATTCCTCACGGACTCTACCCAAACTTCAAAGCCCTGTTCCTAGAATTGGGCTTATTCAAAATCCAGTTTAAACATATTCAGGTTCCGTCAATGGAACTCGCTCCCTGAATCAACCAAACAACGCCAATGCATATCAACCTTCAAACACCATATTTTAACCATCTTAAAGTGCCCGTACTTGCATACTCCGCCAAAAAACCACCACCAACACCACCACCCTCTTTGCCTTATGTATGTACCTGACTATTTTGAAAATGTTTTTGTACTTGAAATGCACATGTAAGTTTTTTTTAGCAAGTATGTCTTTTATGAGTACATGTGTGTGTGTGTGGTGTGTGTGGTGTGTGTGTGTGTGTGTGTGTGTGTGTGTGTTTCCTACTACCTCCTGCCTCTTGTCATTCTGTCGAATGCTTGTATTTTTTATGTGACTCTCTCTCTCTCTCTCTCTCTCTCTCTCTCTCTCTCTCTCTCTCTCTCTCTACTCTCTCTCTCTCTCACGGTTCTGCTGGAATGACTTGATTTTTTATCCAATGATATCCCCTCCTACCCGTGGCGACTGGGCTATCATTATGCATTTCCCACCTCCATTTGTGCTTTATTTCTATCCCCCACCCCCTCCCCCGGTGTTTCAAAATTGATTGTCTTGTATCTCTTTGGAATTTTCTGATTGTCAGATTGTTCTAACATGCTCTCTTATCGCACCCACTCTGGCCTCTTTCTCCCCCCCTCTCTCTCTCTCTCTCTCCCTCTCTCTCTGCAGGCTTACCCCGCACTCCCTCGCTCGTGCGTCTCTCTCTCTCTCTCTCTCTTTTCCCCGTTTTTAAATTTTAATCCCGTTTGTATTGTGGTTCTCGTCACTTTTGCATGCTTCCTTTGCTACCTTTTATTTTATATTGTTGGACCCTACACAGGGCGAGGACTGGATGTAAAAAAGCACATCAGTGTTTATCTATTATCCTCGTAAATAAAGAATTTTGTCTTATCTCGTCTTGTCTCTCTCTCTCCTGCACACACACACAAAAAACAACCATGCGCACACATGCCTGCGCGGACGCTCGCGCGCGCACAAACACACACACACACACATGCACCCACGCACACACATGGGCCCATGCCCACACATCATACACACACGTGTACCACCAAAAAAAGAAAAAAAGAAAAAAAAAGAAAAGGTAGGTAGGCACTCAAGGTCTGACCAGCGCGTTGGGCTAATGCGTAGGTCAGACATCCGCTGAGTCGTAGCCACGAGACCCTCTTCTTCAATTGTCTCATCTTTGTTGTTAATTCATATATCCATCAGCTTCAAATCATGCGTAGTGTGGTCTCAAGACTTAGCGGATGTGGTGCAGCGTATATGGACTAGTCCGCACGCAGTGACGCCTCCGTGATGAAACTGAAACTGAAATCTCTCTCTCACACACCACACACACACCGTGCTGCTCAACTGAAATAAAAGAGATAATGATTATCACTATAAGGATGCTCATGTGTCTCGTGCATAATCAAACTAAATCATTTTTGGACAAAATTGACAAGAGTCAATTAGAAATGTGTATGGGATATCCATATTTCTCATCCTTTACCATGTATCGTTGTCCTTTGATAAAAATGTATCTAACAAATTGGGTTTCAAATCTGGATCTGGATGCTACGGTTCTTAAAAGCCTTGTCCAATCACCTTTTGTGCATTTCGAACTGTAACTAGAGACCTGTTGAGGTTTTTATTTCCCTTTCACTTCGGCTATGTTCAATCTTTATTATTTTTTGTCGCATCGAGTTCTTGTGAACAAAACACACGATCTAACCCCCCCCCCCCCCATTCTCCTCCCTCCCCTGTATGTATGTATGTATACATATATATATATATATATATATATATTGAATTATAAACAAAGCTTGCTCTTATGTATTTGATTGAAGACATAAGAGCAAGCTTTGTTTATAATTCAATATTTCTTGCAGTCATTGCAACACCAAGCTGCTCTGTAAGTTGCTGGAACGGTGCTCGGTACTTATCCTTGGAATTTATTAGTTTGTTGTGTTATATATATATATATATATAATATAATATATATATATATATATATATAAACAATATATTATATATATATAATATATATATATATATATAAAGCTTGCTCTTATGTCTTAGATTGAAGAAATAGGGGAGATAAGCATTCATATCTGCAGTGGTAGATAATTCTGCCTAACTAACAGTATGTGCATTCTGCCTAACTAACAGTATGTGCTTTGAGTGGTGAATGGGAAAAAAAAATAAATGCTTCTCAAAATGAGCCTTCAGCAAGCTTATAGTCTCCAAGGGGGAGACAATCTCCAAAAGGGAGGGAAGCTCACTAACATATAACTCCTGGTCAGATACCGATATTTCGAAACCCGATTCGTTTCTCCTCAGTGACCGCGGAAAGTGGTAATTTGACTCGCATTCAGGGCGAGATTAACGTCCTATCGGTCCGAGGCCCTTAAGGACAAGGTTCCTGCAGACATGGGTCTGCATATTTGTGGCAACTGCTGTCGCCTGGCAGTAGTGGGTAGTTTTCAATGGGGGTCCAGAGCTCGTGTTCCTCTTGGACATTGGCTCAATTCTGGTCGTTATCTCTTGAATGCTGGGTTTAAGTTTGGCGGAGTTGGTCTTGAACGTTGGTTCATTTCAGGTTCTTGGTCGACCGACGATGGGCGATGTATGTTGCATCTGTTCCCCAAACATCAGGCTGTCTTCAGGACCACCTGGCGGTTTTCTTCATGCTCGGGTGGCGATGGTCCTGTGCCGCGTGAGGCCGCCTCAAGAAGGGAGCAGGACGAAAGTCGCTGGAGCGCTTGCACGAGTCCCTAAAAACTTGGCGGGCACTCGCTGACTGCGGCCGAGAGGGCAATTTTCAGCCCAACCCCGTAAGGAGTGCCCCCATGTCTGTCAACCCTTAAAACAGCACGGTATTCCAAGCCACTGTAGTCGCAGTCATGCAGCGCTCTTCGCCAATCGCCCCACATCTCCAGGAGCCGTTCCCCGGCGACACAGGCTAGACCCGTCGTCACCCACATGGCTGGAAGGTTGTCTGTGCCGCCCGACGACGCTGATCGCTTACATCGACATCCTTCAAAGGAGAGCTGCCACCTCTCCATGGTGTCCACTGCTATGCCACGCTCGCAGTGAATTTGACTCTCTGCCTTTTCTGTTTTAAGAAGAATGCTATCCCAGAAAAGGCTGGTGTGCAATACCGTAGTATGTTTGTTGAGTTTTCAAAAAACCAACCAAAGGTGCCACCTAAGAAGCAAAAGAAAATCATTGAAAGAGCAAAACAAGCTACATTTCTTGTGAAAAGTAGAAAATATAAAAAATAACCTCTTAAGACACAAGTGCTGAGGCCAGTTCTTGGAATGAATCCGCAAGGGACTAAATTACTGTGAAGAGATGTGAATGAGGTATGTGTGTGCAGGTGGGTTCTCTAGTGGAAGGACTGGAGATAATTTCTCAATGGGAATTATCTTAACACTTCAACTACACCCTCTCTCTTACTAGTGGTGGAAGGAGCAACTTTTCGGTACTAGTCAGTGGCTCTGTGATAAATTTTCCTTTGGCCTGTACTCATAGAAGTACTTGTAGCTCCGAGAGACAGAATTGAAGAGAGAAGTTAAAACATTCAACATTTGATTGAACAACAGAGAACTAACACAAGTTAAGTGCACTTTCACACATCAACTTTTATTGTTTACACATCGGTAAGCATTGGCATGTCAACTCTGAATAGGCTAGGGTTTAACTTTTCATGGGACTACCACAATGAGGGGCCCTCCCTCACTCCTACTTTACTCGCTTACACTCAGTGCACAGTGTAGCGCTATTGTGCCACTAATGCAAAACCGTCATACCTTGAACAGACCCACAACATATGCAGAGAGACGAACAGGGTTAAATCGCCGCTTCTGGTAGATGACATGAACATGAAGGCGACCCGCCAAAACCAGTTATCCGAAGAGCCCGGATGTTCATTCACAACAAGGGACTTAATGCCCAATCACTACGCGACACGCGACATCTCCCTTCCTTTGAGATGGACAAATTCAGCCTTTGCGAAGTGGCTTGTAATTACTTTTTAGAGTCCACAAATAACCGAGGAAGGAGATAAGCAACTTTGCTTTCTTTAACTTAAAGTTCATGAATCAAGCTTTGATTCTGTTTGTTTGCAAGCAGTCGAACTTAAGGAATAATAAAATAATAAAGTTCACTTCCCTGCCTGGAGGTAGCTTCACTCCTTGAAGCAGGCTGGCATTGTGATGACTCTGCCGCTGCGGGTAGTCACCGGTGTCGGGCTGCTGTTGATGGTGCCATGAGGAGATGGACTGCTGGGAACAATCTGGCGTCCCGGCCGGCGTTCTGTGGAGGTGAATTTCCCTAGCAGACCCTCCACCACCTGGGCTGACACCACTGCCGCTGGAGACGTCACTGGATACTGGCCCTGGACACGGGCCTGAGCCTGGCTCTTTGTGAACGTAAGAGCCGCTCAGCGGCTCTGGACTGGACTGGGTGCTTTGTGACTTGCACCGCTCTTCTGGTCACTGGATACAGGGATGTGGGCTTTGCGTAGGGAAAGGTCAGTTTGGACAGGAATGGGTAGGGAGTGGAGTTCTCAGGCTGTAGACCGTGTAAACGCCTGAGGTGACGCCTGTTGCGCCGGTACTTGCCTCGTGGCGTTTCCACCACGTAGGATCTTGGTGCGACTTGCTGCTGCACCACTGCGGGGCCTCTCCAACTCTTCTCCCCGTCCAGCTTCTGCATCACGATGTCGCCAGGAAGATGTGTATCTAGAAGCCGTACTCCATGACGCCTATCAAATGTCTGTTTGTTCTTCTTCTTGGCCTTTGCATCACTGGCTGCTACTGTTGATTCTCGCAGACTCTAGGCTCGAGGTTTTCTGACAGTGTTGGGAGTGTTGTTCTCAACGCCTTCCTGATGCGAGCTGTGCTGGGCTGTAGCCTGTGGCTTCATAGGTGTGTCTCTGTAGATGAGAAGAGCGAGTGCTGGATCATTTTGCGACAGTACTTCTTTGCCGTCTGTACTGCTCGTTCCGCCTCACCGTTTGCCTGTGGGTAATGGGGACTTGTAGTGACGTGTTTGAATCCCCACTCCTTAGCAAAGATCTGGAACTCTCTGGATGGAACTGCTTCCCGTTGTCAGAGACAAGTATCTCAGGGATTCCCTGTCGTGCAAACATGTCTTTCAGGTTCTTGATGACCTCCACTGTGGTGATCGTCAAGAGGTGAGCCATTTTCTATATACCGAGAGTAGCAATCCACAAGAACGAGATATGACTGTCCCTTGAGTTAACATAGATCTACGCCACACTTCTGAATGCTCTCTGAGGTAGCTCTGTTGGAATCAATGGTTCGTTGGTCTGGGATGACCTCTTCTCCTGACAATGCTTGCATTCTTCAACCACTTTCTTCATTCTGGCATTGATTCCGGGCCACCAAACTGCTTCCTTCGCCCTCTCACGGCACTTCGTGATCCCTTGGATGACCCTCGTGGATTCTGCACAGGATGTCGCCCTGTAGCGAAGCTGGGACCACAATGCGCTTTCCTCTGGTGAGAAGACCCTGATTCTCACTGAGTTCACTGCAACACTGTGTAGTAGTCTCGCAATCCATCTTCAACGTCGGTGATGTATTGCGGCCATCCTTGACGCGGGTAGCGGAGTGCTTCTTGGATCAGTCTGTCTTTCTTCGTCTCTTCTACGATTTCTTGCATGCGTTTGTCTGACGCGCACACGACCAGGAAATGTCCATACTGTGTAGGTAGGCTTCCGCATCTTCAGTGAGTGTTGTGGACCTCATCTTGCTGTTCAGCGGTGGTCTGAGGGCTGCGGGAAAGAGCATCTGCGACGACAAGCTTCTTCCCCGGCACATATTCTGCCTTGACGCTGAACCTCATGAGACGCATCAGCATCCTCTGACATCGTACGGGAGTATCTGAAGGTCTTTGTAGTTGATGATGGGCACGAGGGGCTTGTGATCTGTCTGAAGCTTCACATTTTCCAGACCTATCAGGTATCTGCTGAACTTCTCACATGACCAGACTGCTGCCAGTGTCTCTTTCTCGATCTGGGCATATCTGCATTCAGTGGTTGTCAAGGTTCGTGAACAATATGCGACAGCTTTCATGCCTTCGGGGGGTTCCTGCAGCAACACTCCTCCGATCCCATAACTGCTCGCATCTGCGCTGACGACTGTTGGCTTCCTCGGATTGTAGAATGCTAGCGTTGGCGATGAGGTAAGCATCTTCTTCACAGTCACCATGGTCTGGATCTGTGTTGGTCCCCACGTCCATACATGGTCCTTCTCCAGAAGGTGCGTCACTGGCCGGAGTACAGTGGGCAGGTTGGACAGATAGCGACCTAGGAAGTTGATCATGCCAAGCATCCTCCTCAACTCAGGCACGTTGGTTGGATCAGGCATGGTCGTGATGGCTTCCACTTTGGCTGGATCTGGAGAGATGCCGTTTTTGCTGATTCGATGACCCAAGAACTCGATCTCATGCTTCCTGAGTTCGCACTTCTCCGGATTCAGCTTCAGATTGTCGCTGGCCAG
This sequence comes from Conus ventricosus, assembly GCA_018398815.1. NCBI lineage: Eukaryota > Metazoa > Mollusca > Gastropoda > Neogastropoda > Conidae > Conus > Conus ventricosus. The sequence continues at coordinate 12,683 of JAFLJL010002009.1, forward strand.
TTTCTTTGTCACTCTGTCAAGATGTCGCTCATGTGCTTGTTCATCCACACTGTGGACCAGTATGTCGTCGTAGAAACAAATGACGTTGGCTCATCCTTCAGTATGTTTTCCATAGTTCTTTGAAAAATCTCTGGTGCTGACGTTATGCCGAAAGGCAACCGCTTATAGTAGAATCTACCGCATGGGTAATGAAGGTAGTAAGCTTGCGGACTCTGGGTCAAGCGGAATCTGGTAGAACCCTGAATGTGGCGTCTAACTTGCTGAAAACGGTCGATCCAGACAGCTTGTGCACGATATCTTCCAACGTTGGAAGTGTGTAGCGCTCACGCTTGACTGCTGCATTCAGATGCTTGTAATCTGTGCAGATTCTCACTGATCCTGACTTCTTCATGACTGGCACAATCGGTGAACACCAGTCTGTCGGCTCTGTCACTTCTTCTATAATCCCTGTCTTCTGCATCTTTGAGAGTTCATCTTTGACTTTGTCTAGCAGGGGTAAATTGGGATTCTTCTTGCTGAGTGAACACTGTAGGCTTCGTTCCTTCTTTCAGAACGATCTTCACTGGTGGACACTGGACAGGTTTATCATCAAGCTCGCCGAAGGGCATCTTCACGACCTCAATCCTCTGACTAAGTCCATTCGTGCCGCTGCTTCTCTGCTGAGAAGGTTGTCTGTCTTTGACTGTACGACGAAAAGTCGAAGTGAGTGAAGCTGGTCGTGGACTTTGCTAATGGCCACAAATTGTCCCTCACACTTTAGGATACCTCCTGGACTACGCAGGATTGCGCTGGTTTTGCTAAGTGGTGGGCAAGGCTTCAGCTTTCTGTACTGCTCTGATGAGATAACAGACACATCCACTCCAGTATCAATCTTGAATGGAACGTCGCAGCCTCCGAACTTGAGTGTCGTCATCCACGGTGTTCATTTCTGCCTTTGAGCACAATGTTCCAATAAAATATTCCTCCCTTCTCTCTTCCTCACGGCTTGCTTGAGCCTCCTTGTCTTCTGAGTGTCCCACATGTGATACCCCCTTGGTGTGCACCTTCACTTGTGGTTCATCTATGGCGCTGACTATCTTGGTTCTGCATACTGCTGCGAAATGGTTGTTGCGTCCACACTTCTTGCACTTCTTACCTTGTGCTGGGCACACTTGTCTGTAGTGCTGACGACCACAACGTGAACAGTTGGCCTCCTGCTGCTTCCCCCCGCCTTGGGTTGAGCCGCCTCTGCCTTGGATATGACTGCTGCCGTCTCTACGAGCGCTGCCAGCACCGCGCCCCACGCCTGTTCCGTTGATCACTACCGCCGCCTTTTCTGCCCTGTAGTGCATCCACACTTGACTGCCACTGTTCTGAGAGCTGTGACTTTACCAGTTCATACTGCCTAGCTTCCTGCACAGCACCTTCAAGGGTCAAGTCAGGTTTTAACTGCAGTTTTTCTGAGAGTTCAGTGTCTAGGACTCTCAGCACTAATCTGTCCCTAATGGATTCTTCTTTGTTGGGAAACTCGGCTGTTGCAGCTAACTCATGCAGTGCACGCACATATGTTTCAATGTTTTCATCTGGCTTCTGATTTCTAGCATGGAATCTAGCTCGTTCATGGATAATGTTTCTTTTTGGAACAAAATACCCATCGAATTTGCCAGGACTACATCAACTTCTTTGAGTCTTCTTCATCGAGTCTAAATGAAAGAAATATTCTCTCAGCTTCATTTCCCATTGCATAGATCAGAGCACTAACTTGCACTTCTTCCTCATCTTTATCTAGTTTGGACGCTGTTCTGTATCTCTGAAAGCGTTGCCTCCATTCAGGCCATATTGTGGGTTGCGATAAATCAAATGCATCTGGTGCTTTAAAGGGAGCCATGACACTAGTCAATTTCTATTGTCAAGTTCATGCACAATGAAATATTATTAGAGACGTTGGTACTGCCCACGTCTGCCACCATGTAGCGCTATTGTGCCACTAATGCAAAACCGTCATACCTTGAACAGACCCACAACATATGCAGAGAGACGAACAGGGTTTAATCGCCGCTTCTGGTAGATGACATGAACATGAAGGCGACCCGCCAAAACCGGTTATCCGAAGAGCCCGGATGTTCATTCACAACAAGGGACTTAATGCGCAATCACTACGCGACACGCGACACGCAGCAAGTTTTAAGTTGGCATACAGGGGGTCTGTCTAAGTTACACTGAATGTAACCAAAGAGATACTCATAGACAGAGTCTCCCCTGTCTCATCATAAAGTGAGGGCAAGGGTCTGATCGTTTTGAGTCCAGGTGGTAAGCTAACTTAGCTTTGTTTCGGAGAGAGTAGTTGATCTCTCCTGTGGTTGGTGACTGCCCCACTGGTGTAGCTCCTGTTGGTTGTCTGGGGTCGCCCTGGTGTTGGGCTAAGTCCCAGCTTCTGGTACAGCTGCAATGTGTTGCGTGCCCAGGATAGGTTGACCAGGTTAACCTGACCAGGATCCCAGTTCTGCGATAAAGAGAACTTGGTCTGTAGGTGAGAATCTGATGGCTGGTTTGTCGAGTGCTCACATTTGCCCTGGTGCACTTTCAGCACAGGTGTGAGACTCAGCCAGCAAAGTATTCTCTATGGTAGAGTGTCTGCTATAACTATTAATTTCCACTTTTGTTTAAAGGCTAAGTTAAGCTTACAAAAGGGTAGGAGACAGTAATACTAGGTTACATAGTTTCAGTCAAACAACTCTTCCATGTTTCTTATGAATTAAATCATACTGACTTGGGCTACTCTTGAGTCCCAGTACACATGTGGTGTAGACTTAAAGTCATACACTATAAATCATTCCAACAATCACCAGTATTTATAAATCAGGGTAGCAGTTCTTAACCTAGCACAGGCATACTGTTTTCCTGACCAACATTAATCATGTAATTATTATCTTAACAGACAAAATTGCCTACTGGCAAAAGTCAGGGTAAACACAAAGAACAGTGATCAGAGAGTAAACAAAGAATCATAACTACAGGGAGAGAGCTTGTGCCATATGGTGGCAAGCCAACTCCTACACAAAATAATCATTCGGTTTGATACATGTTGCTAAGCATTTGTACAAATTTACAATGTTAACGCACACAGCATACAAAAATCAATACATAGATCCGAAAAAGTAAAACATAGTTCCAACTCACTTTTCCTGGGAACTAACAGTGAATGACTGGAGATCAACGAGGATACCAGGATTGTCCCACGACTTCTCTAGTTGTCTCTTTTGTCTTCTACTGGTCCCGTCTACAGGCAGTCTTGAGGGGTCAGTGAAGTTATCCCCTGTGTGTCTGGTATATATGGGTCTAACTGCGGAATTCGAGTTTGACAACCTGTCACTCATACTTCAGGGGTGAGAGGGGTGAGGGATCTAGTCTTAATCGCTACTCGTCTCGGGAACCGTTTGAACTTTATCGGCATATTCCACGGCCATTCTACAAGAAGATCTAAACGCTTTACAAGAATGGGAAAGAACTTGGAAAATGGAATTTCATCCCCAAAAGTGCCAAGTGTTGCGTATATGTAACAAACGCTCACCAATTAGATAATATTCCATCCATAATACTATTCTTAAAGAACTCAAGCTGCAAAATATTTTAGGCGTGATTATAATAGTCGTCCTCAAATGGAAGAACATTACAATTTAGTATGTAAGAAAGCAAATCACATCTTAAGCTTTCTTATATCAGAATATCAGCTTCCCCCAAAAGGTAAAAGACGCCTCTTCCAAACACTGTTATAAGACCAGGTAACTGAATAAGGTTGCAGTCACCGATCGGCGTACTACATCAGCCGTCCAAAGCTTGGAATAAAGGGTAGTTTTAAAAATAGAGAGCGTGGTGCGCGAGTGGCATAATGTTTATATGTTGTGGCGATGTGCTGTGTACTAATTGGTTTTGGTTCAGTGGCAGGTAAGGCTAGGTAGGTGCGGGGAAATTCTAGATACATCAATATTCTTGAGTTCCAATAATTCTGACTTGTTGAGGGATGGAACGGAGGTTGGTTTCAATCCCGATTGTTACCCTTTTGATCCTTTGGTTTTTCCCAAAAAAACGCCCAGATAAGCGGGGCAGGATACGGCTGTTGTCCGGTGTCAAGTCTGATGAGATGTGTGTAAATTTTCGTGTGTTTGCACACGAGCATCCACTATCTCCCCGTTGGTCCGGCGTGTCAGCTCTGCGGATGGGATACCTGCTCTGACCAATCGCTGTTTGTGGTTGTGATAGCAGTTCGCTTGGTGCCGACCAGGTCGGAAATGCGTTGGGGGTAGCTTCACTTCGTCCCTGGTGTTCGTCGAGTGGACGCGCCTTGTAGTTGCGGGGCGTCAGCGCCGTAGTCGACGAGTGACTTCGAGTCAAAGTCAGTGCCAGGTCCTCGTCGGGTCTGTGTGCCCTTGGCCTGTGCCGGTTTCTGCCTGTGTCGTCATCTGTTGGGCAGCCACGTCAGCCAGTTGCAGAACTGGGTTGTGGTTAACCGTCTGTTTGTGCAGGTTTCGTGATTTGGGTTAGGTTATCATGGTGGTGTTGTTCTCAGTTTCTTGTATTATGCAGTTGTACTGTAGTTGTCATAGTTATTGGTTTAGTTGTATTAGGGTTGTTGCGTATACTGTTATCTGGTATGATGTCGTCTTGGTCGGTGATTGGACTTCTTGTCAGCCGATTGTGTTGTTACCTCTTTTCTGTATATTCTGTAAGTATGTACATAGTGGGTTTCAGAGTTCAAGAATTGTCATGTGATAGTTTGGCTAGACAATTGGTTCGATATAATAACCTGTTGATGGACGGTGATGTAAGATATTGGTTGTGATTATTTCGTGTTATTTCAGTGGGTTTCCAATAATAAGGTAATATGAGGTTCATTTTTGTTGAGGAGCATAGTATGGATCAGTTGCAGAAGTGTCTGCGTAAATCGTAAAGGGGTTTGTGTCAATTTCAGTTGTAAATATTATAGTTCGTTGAAAATTTTATTAATGATTTCGGAGTTTGACCTGCACAGCATTGGAAACGTTAACTGTGCAGTAGGGCCAAGCAATTGGTAGTCGAGTGGTTTATACTGGAGTACGGTCGTGACTAGTCAACTTAATTGGGTCTTTTTCACTTTCGTTACGAGTCCATGGTTCTCGACGCGGGTGTCCCCCGGCGCGATGTCAGAACTGTATCTGTGACCGTAACGGTTTAGTACAGGAACAGCGAGTACATATGGTTAGAAAGTGGTTATGTGTGGTTTTTTTGTAAGTGACCGTCGGTCACACCATGCAGGGATGTATGGTGTGTGACAAAATAGGTTTGGAGAAAGATATCATAGTTGTAGGTAGGACAGTCCCATCAGAATTTTGGAGTCTGGAAGAAGGTGAGGTAAATTTAAGGCGGTAGTTTCAGAGCAGTTTATTTATAGTATATGATCAAAATGGAGTATGTGCGCATGTAATATTGAATGAAGTAGGTTGTGTTGGCCAAACAAGGATTAACCACTAGATTGTCCTTACCATATATGACATGAGAGTGGGGTTGCTGATGGAAATTTTTGAAGAACAAAACATTGTTTGATATATGGAATATAATTGACAGTGCAAAGAGGATGAGAAATGTGAAGATTGTAGGCTGCGAGCCGAATCCTATGTATGATATGCTAGAAATGAGAACCGTTGAAATTAATAAGTTCTTTTTTTCGTTTGTTGTTGTTTTTTTGAGATGGGGATTACTAACAGATTACTATGTGAAACATTTTCTAGTGAGAAAGCCCCTTTCCTAAGTTTGTTTTAGTATTAGTTCTAAGGGGTGCCCATGGAGTCCGTATTGGGGTGCTAAGATTGGGATTATATCTCGAGAATGTGTGCGAAGTCCTAATTTAAATTAATGAAGTGTAATTGGCTCAGAGAGAATATTTGTTTTACTGTTGTTGTAAAAGGTTGCAGGGAATGGATATATAACCCCAAAGTAACGTGTTGTGGTGGGTGTATTCGAAATTCAAGTGTCACTCTCATATCCCGTGTGGGAGGTAGAAGGGAGATGGAGAGTTAAAGCTTTACCAGGTAGCCTATAGGGCTTGATGACTCGGAAGTAGCAACATTACAGTAGTGGCCTACAGGTGTGTCAGCATGTGGGTATCGCTGTTTCGTCCTGAGGTTGGGAGTGGTGGCCAGACCACGCAGTCTGCTGCCGCCGTGCCGGCAGTGAGCGTCAAGTGTCCCCAGTTGCCTGCCTGCTTTCTTCCCGGGAGAGGATACCATCCAGGCCGTCGGTTCCCACGTCATATCGCTACCGTGGTTCCTCCCTGAGGGTTCCCAGCCCCTGTTGCTCTAAACCCGGTTCGCGTCCTGTGAGGGGGCGCAGCACCAACACCCCTCACCCTCAGTGTCCGGCCCGGGGCCTTCAGATGAGGATCCTTCGAGCCCCGGACTCCGTCGAGTAGGGCGTCTGTGGTGTGGGTGCGCTAGGTGTCGTGCCCTAGCGCAGGGGAGAAGTCAGACCCGTGAGGAGTCACTTCGCCGCCGGGCCTTAGAGTCTTCAGGGAGTTGGACTGTGGGAGGCCACGGTCAGCGCTGAGGTTCAGTCTCCGGGGAGGTGTCAGCCGTGTGGGTCCAAGACAGCGCCGAGGACAGGAGCTCATCCGGGCCGGGATGGGTTGTCCCATGGGTGTGGTAAAAAGGGTGTAGCGTAGGGAGTAGGGTTAAGGAGTTAGCTACTGCCTCCTTTTTGGACGTAGTGCCGAGCACAGTGTAGGGTACATGTCGTAGCCACCGTTTAGGGACGCAGCGACCAGTTCGGTAGGGGTCCCGGGTCAAAAGAATGGTGGGTCCTGGAGAGGTGTGGGTGGTAAGTAGTTTTAGAGAATAGCGTCCCTTGGTTGTCATTGTCCCTAGTAGTTATCACCACGTGTGCGGGCTATCTCGCGTCCCCTAGGTCACAGTGATATACCGCAACTGGTCGCTGTAGCATTGGTTAAGTTCTCAGGGTCGTAGTAGGGTAGGTGGTCAGTGAAGAAGTGGATAACCGATGTGTGTTTGTAGAATGGACGAGAGTGGTGGCGCCATGGTAATGTTTGGGTGTGTGAAATAAAGAGTGCGCGTGATTGTAAAGCAGTGAATAGTGTGCTGTGTTGTCTGCTCTAGTGGTGAAATAGTGTGGGTAGGGGTGGCAGGGGGCCGTCCGGCTTAGCGACCGTGACATTTGGTGGAGATGCGGGGTATTTAGGCGTTCTGGGTAGGTGATAGGTAGCTAGAAGGTGGTATGGGGGTGTTGTGTCCGGTGTTGTACGTCGTGTGAGTGGGTGGGTAGGGTGGGAGCGTACCAGTACCTCTGGAGGTGGTACGTAGTGTCCTGTCCACTTCAGCAGCTTTCCTAGTGCATAGGGCAGGGCACTTGTGTTGGTTGGTGAATGGGGTTGGCGCAACCGTGTGAGTAGAGTATGAGCGATTCAATAATATTGAGTGGTGTTGGAAGTGTGATTGTATCTAACGCAGTGCTCGTGTATGTGAGGTGCCGGAGGGTAACCAGGCGACTGTGTGGGTCCCTTATGGTGTATACCCCAGTGAGTAGGTAGAGTGGTAACCAGCCCTTGACTGAACGCTGGTGCTCGAATATCCATGGGGATTAAGGGCAGTGAAAGCCCAGTGACAGTGCGTGGAAGCTCGAGGTGAGTAGTGTTGGACACCCTAATGTGTCAAGGAGTGCATTATGAACTTGTGGGTGCAAGTGCACTGTGATCGGTGGGTGAGGCCTACCCGAACAGTGAGGCCCGGACTTGTATCCATGTGAACTGTGCGCAAGCACGTGGACGGTGGGAATCCGGCATCACGTGATGGTTGGCGCCAGACAGCGCATTAGAATATTGTGTGGTTCTACCCCGTAAATCGGATAATGTATGATATACAAGTTTGGGTGGATTTGCTGGGTCGCGTGACTCATTGAGCAATAGTGTGTACTTGTGCCGGTTGCTTCAGGGGCAAGAGCGTATCAGGGACACTCCAGTGTTGTGCGCTCAGCTCGGCATCCATGTATGTGCTAGCTCTGTGGTGGTAGGGTACCCTATGGTCCAAACCAACACCCGACCCACCCGCAGTACGACCCGATAGTGTCATGATCCACAGGCCCCTCCGGCGGATACCAAACCCAAGGTATAGTGACCAGGATGCGGGGGTGGTATCAAGCATTCACCGGGGACTGGGGCTTATGCAAATTTTGTTCAGTTGGGAGCGGCGATGGGTTTAACTGGGGGAGACCTCGCCAAGGTTTTGTCACAGACCGGTCCGTAAAGAGGATGAGAAGATAGCGAGAGAAGCAGAGTTGGAGCTCCGGATGGATGAGAAATAGGCAGAAGATAAGGATAAGAAGAGAAAGCTGCAAGGCAGAAGAGCTAGGTTAGAAGCAGAGGAAATTGAAGAGGAGAAAGCTGATAGGCAGAGGAGTTTTGAAGAGGAGAAAGCTGATAGGAAAGAGGGACTAGAAAGGTTTACAGCGGAAGGATGAAGACTCGAAAAGCACGAGACCGATGGAACTGGAACCAGCAGAGAAGAAGATGGAGGAAGAAAGGGTGACAAGAGAAAATAGGAAGCTCAAGCACGGCAAGCTGAGTTAGAGGCAAGAGACGAGAGCTAATCATACAGAGAGACCGGCCGCAGATGAATCATCGCACAGGAAACGCTTGATCGCGGTGAAGGAAACGAAGCGTGTCCCATCTGAGCGCTAAGGAGAGAACGACGACGTAAAGACCTTTCATCATCCCAATTGAGAGCGTGTAAGCCCAGATGTGTCAAGTGGAAGCGAGACCTCATGGCCCACACGATCTGATGTCTCTGCTGAGAGAAAGGCTAGAGAAGCAGTGATGCGGTTAAGTGTGGAGTGAGTTAGGCGACTATGATCAGATTAAGAACGCCCGTACAGCACTTACAGGCTAGATGCTGAGCAAACTACGCGGGAAAAGTTTAGAAGCATCAAGAAGACGCTGCACGACTTTCGCCCAAGTGCTGAAGGATGAAAGCGGTGGTTTTCCCTCTGGTGTGCGGCAGCGGGCAAGGACGAGAGTGTGGCAGAGGATGTAAGGATATGCTTTTCCAAAACGGGGAGTGTTTCCAGCTGCTGCCCCAGAGTTCACGATCGAGAGTCCGGAAGACATGCCCAAAAATGTTGAACAAATGGCTAACGGAGCTACTGTTTTAGCATGAGGCCAAAGATTGGGGAGGAAGCGAGCAAGACCGAACAGTTAACCAGCCCAACCTGGTAATAGCGTAACAGCTGGGAGCCGCCTACGGAGAGGTCCCAAAACAATGATTGGTGCACTACAGCAGCATAACAGGAGATTCCAGAAGGGCCTAAGATCGACCAAAGTCCTGTTTCAAACTGCAGGAAGCCGGGCCATCATCGCTAGGAAATGCCCGAGCCCCATTCCGTGGAGCGTTCATTGTTGCACCAGCCCCAAGCCGAGAAGTCCCTACGTTTGTGTCGCCCATGCGCTGAGCACGGTACGATCCTGCGTGCATTGTAGAGGTTTCACGAGCTCCGGCAAATGGATTACGAGACACTGGTTGCCGGATACACCGAGTGGCCCAGAGGTTGTACCAGCAGACGCGTACACAGGAGAGACAGTTCCAGTAGTGTTGCTGAATCCAGTATGTAGTCTGTGTTACTGTGGCGGTAAATAGAGTTGAAGTCGCCATTCATCGAAGGGAAGTTGAGTTTAGGTTATGAATAGCCCAGTGCAGGAAGTCCTGACGGAAAACTTCGCAAAGAGAGTAGAGATTGCCGGTTGGATACGTGTACCGTGTATACGCAGACCCGCGTTGAAGGGCATGCAGACTACTTTGCGCAGAAGAGCCAGGGAGCAGCAAGAACCAGTACCACTGCCCGTCGAGGAGTGCATTCTGAACACCTCTACCCTGCGTTAATTCAGATGCAGGACCAGGACGAAAAACCTTGAGAAGGCTCGAAGTGCGAGTGAAGCAGGACCGCCTTCCATACCAATTTGGACGAGTCGAGTACGCTCGGAAATCTGGTTGTACATGTCAGGCGTTTGCAGGGTCCCTAGACGTAGCGAGTCAAATCTGCGTCCCAGTTGAACTACGGCCACGGTGATGAAGCTAGCCCACGACGTACCCCTGTCTGGACACTTAGGTACCCACCCGAACCAAGGAGCGAGTGGTTCCGCCATTTATATGGCCAGCCATGCATCTGACATTCACGGAACTGCCCAGACATGTTTCCCAGTGTCAGCGTACTGTTGATAAGGGGAGAGTTTCAAGAGTACCCCTCGTGAAGATCCACTGATGCGCGAGCCGTACGAGCGGGTAGGGAATGGATATCACGGTCTCATCGTTCCACAGCACCCAGAAGTGTGGTACAGATACGTGTTTGGTGATGGTCGACTTACGACAATGTCTCCTGAGGCAGTCCCTCTTCGCCACATCAAGACGAGTCGTGCAGAGGCGGCTTTTCAATATGTGGACACGAACGGAGGCCCTGGTTCCGGGGGTGCAAACTGATAGAGGAACCCAGATTACTGTCAAAATCAAGCAGGAGGTCAACCGATTTATTAGCCATTCGAGTCTGACTACTACACCATAATCAAGGCGCAGTGCAATGGATTGGTGGAACGTTTTAACGGTACTCTGAAGCGGATGCTGCGCAGACGTGTCAGGCGAAACCAGAGGAATGGATCGGTGGATACCACCACGCTGTTTGTTTACCGTGAGGTCCCTCAAGAGAGTACCGTTTCTACGCCTTTGAGCTGCCTATATAGACGCCAGGTGCGCGGCCGAAGCAGATATTGCGAGATCTGTGGCTACAACCGAAAAGGCAAGAGCTCCGTACAATCGCAGAATACGCCGTCAACTTGAGGAAACAAAATAGCTGAGTCTGCGAGATAGCAAGGGAGAATATGGCAAGGGCAGCGGATTAGGTTACAAGCGACATTTTTGACTTGAGGCGAAAACACATGAAGATAGCTGTGGGTCAGATGTTCTAGTACTTCAGACGACCAAGCAGAACAAATTGAACTGCCATGGATGGGTCCCTATCAGTACTGGAGAGAGTGGGTGATGCTGATTACCGCATAGGAAAGTAGGGGAAATCACGAAGATTTTTTCACGCGAACCTACCTGAAGTTCCGTTCGCGAGCGCGATGCAGATCCAACCAAGCCTCGGTAGCTGGCATTTAGTTGTGGCCGGAGAGCTGAAAGGAGGAAAACAGATATCTCCTTTTGGACAAGGACATATCCACCATAACCCATGGAGGCCACAGAGGCCCTAAAGAATGTGTAAAAACACACACGAAGACCAGCACGTTAGTCGGAAATTGCAACAGTTAGTGGCCGACATCAAGAATGTACTGACTGGTGTGCCCTCATGCACAAACTAGAAACGTGCAAGATCCAAGTTATTCCGACAGAACATCCCTATCAGTCGAAACCATATCCAGTGCCTTTTTCGACACACGAGAGACGGTTAGGGAGGAGGTCCAGGCCATAATCAGGATGGGGGCGATCGAGCCGGTCGACATCGCCATACTGCTGCTCGCCCATCGTACTGGACAAGAAGAAAGGATGGAAGAACATGTTTTGCGTTGACATCAGGAGGTTGAATCGCTCGAGCAGTTTGATGCTGAACCCATGCCGGACATTGAATACCTGTTTGCCAATCTTGGAGAGAAGAAGGGTTTCAGCAAGATCGATCTCGCTAAAGGTATTGGCAGATCCCTAAGAGTGAAGAGGACCGCGCGAGAAGACTTGCTTTGCTACACGGAAGGACAATTCCAGTGGAAAGTTATGGCCATTTGGTCTTGTGTACTTCAGGGGCAATTGTTATCACAACGCGCATGAATGCTGAAACTGTTGCACCGCTTGAAAGCCCAGACGTCGATAATTTCAAATTGATGACATCCTGGTGGCCACAAATTAGATCAGGACAGCCTAAAGACAAGTACTCAGGCGTGTGTTCAGAGAACACGGGAATTTCCTTGTCAGCCGACCTTCAAGAGTGAGCTGGGAGGAAAGAAATTACCTATCTTAGGGCAACAGGAATAGGTGCAGGGAAAATAGGCCTGAGCAGGATAAAATGACCCCATTATGATGCTACCAGCCTGAGACCAAACACGGCAAGTGCGGGATTCCAGGGACTAGTGGGTTACTACATGGAAATTTGTGCCCACGGTTTGCTGACATTTCCAAACCCCTTACAGATTCCTCACTAAGGGAACCGCCAGGCAGGTGAAATGGGAAGACGAGTGGCGAACGTGCGTTCCAAGCCTTAAAGGCAGCATTTCTGTCAACCTCCTGTCTGTAATGTTGCGTGCCTGGTTTGACAATTGTGCTCCAGACTGACTCACAGAAGTGGGAGTGGTAGCTATGCGTGTCAGCAGTACCCTGAAGAGATGCGCCTGTAGCATGTGCCAGCAGGAAGTTAAGCCCTGCAAGCAGAAAACTACCCGCATTTTAGAGAAGGAGTGTCTGGCGGTGTTGTGAGGAAATACAAAAGTTCCAGGTGTATTTGTATGGACTCCTTTATTGTACAGACGATCCACTCCCCACTTCATACTTAGAAAGGAAGAAGTCTGTTATGGAGATCACAAGGTGGCACTGCAGCTGCAGCCATTCCAGTTTACGGTGCAGGCAGTGTCTGGACAGGACAATGTGGCGGCCAGACTTCTTGATTCCTTGCAGTAGAGAAGAGAGAGAGAGAGAGAGAGAGAGAGAGAGAGAGGGAGAGAGAGAGAGAGAGAGAGAGAGGGTGAGAGAGAGAGAGAGAGAGAGTGAGAGAGAGAGAGGAGAGAAGAAGAGAGAGAGAGAGAGGAGAAAGTACCATTTACCTGTGTAATGGAAGTTGACATTGACGAAGATATGCAGTGCCATGTCAAGGGAAAGAGAAATGACGTAGCAAAGTGTTGCTGGGGTTTGTGGTATTTGTAGCATGTGGTGCATAGCGGTCGTGCACACGGTTAAGCACCCTCAGCTAATGAAATTTATATGTAGAGCGTAGTGTAACTGCTGCGTAAGTGCCTGCGTTAAGTCCGTGTGAGGCAAATTGGACCAGAGTTTAATGTATTTCTGTGGTTAATGATGTTGTTTAAAAGTGTGTTGAAAAATATTGGTTCATCAGAAGTAACCGCAGGGCAGAGTGAGTGTGTGTGGAGTTGATTGTTAGTAGTAGGGTGTGATAAACGCCGATCGAGTGGAGAAGTTTTTGTTGTTTTAAACCTTAGTTAAAAACTTAGGCAGGTGGTGGATCACCGATCGCGGTACTAAATCACACCGTCCATGTGTTTGGAATAATGGTAATTAGAAATAGAGAGCGTGTGCGCGTGGTGCATATGTTATAATGTTTGTGTGCGAGTGTGCGTGTGTAAGATTGGGGTTTTTTGTAATGTGGAAGTTAGGCTAGGTAGGGTGCAGGGGAAAATAAGAAACACAATATTCTTGAGTTCCAATCTTGACTTGTTGAAGGATGGAAGCGAGTTGGTTTCATTCCCGATTGTTTACCCTTTTGTACTTGGTTCTACGCCAGAGAAGCGGGGCCAGGATATCGCTGTGTCGGTGTCAAGTCCCTGTGAGTGTTGTGGTAAATTGTCGGTGGTATGCAACGAGCAACGACTAGTCCGTTGGTCCGGCGTGTCAGCTCTGCGGAGGGATACGCTGCACTGACCATCGCTGTTTTGTGGTGTGAGTAGAGTTCGCCTTTGGCGCCTACCTAGTCGAATGCTTGGGGAAGCTTCACTTCGGTCCCTGTGTTCGGCGGTATGACGCGCCTTGAAGTCGCGGCTGCAGCAGCGCCGTTAGTCAGCTTGATGACTTCGAGTCAAGTCAGTGTCCATGTCCTCGGTACGGTCTGGTGTGCCCTTGGCCTGTGCCGGGTTACTGTGTCGTCTCTGTGGCAGCCACTTTCAGCCAGTTGCATAACTGGTGTGGTGAAGGTCCTGTTTGAGCAGGTTCGTGATTTGTAGTTCATGGTGGGTTGATACGTCCATGTTGTCCTTGTATTAAGGCGAGTTTGTACTGTAGTTGTCATGTTATGTTTAGTTGAATTAGGGTTGTTGCGTATACTGGTTATCTGGTATGATGTCGTCTTGTTCGGTGATTGAACTTCTGTCAGCCGTTTGTGTTGTTACCTCTTTTCTGTATATCTGTAAGTATGTACATAGTGGTTCCGGTTCGATTGTCACGTGATAGTTTGGCTAGACAATGTGGTTTCGATATAATAACCGGTGATGACGGTGCTGTAATATGGGTTGTAATCATTTCCGTTTTATTATCAGTGGTGTTCAATAAGAAGGTAATATGAGGTTGCATTTTTGTTGAGGATCATAGTAATGAGTCAGGTTGCAGATGTGTCTGCGTAAATCGTAAAGGGGTTGTGCTCAATTTTCAGTTTTTGTAAAAAGTATAGTTCGTTGAAAATTATTAATGATTTCGGAGTGTGACCTGCACAGCATTGGAACGGATTAACAGTGGCAGTAGGGCCAGGCTTTGGTATCGAGGTTTTTTACGGATACGGCCCGTGACTATTCAACTTAAATATTGTGCCTTTTCACTTTCGTTACGAGTCAGGTTCTCGCGCGGGTGTCGGCGCGGCAGACTGTTCTGGCGTCGTGTTTAAGTACGGGAGAGAACAGCTTTTAAAACCAATCCGGCTCACTTGGGGCCTAAACCAGTTTCGGACAAGGACCCGGGTTTGGTAAAAAGCGTTTCTGACAAGAAGACTTCAATAACCAAAAAATAACGACCCAACAAACAAACATCTTGTAGGTTTATCCGTTTTTAATACTAATTACTAAATTTTTTCAATTTAGTTTTTGCTTAATCCGGGTTTTTCCTGTCATTTTCAAAAACACATTTTCGCGCAAACTTCTCAAAAGCCTTTTTCTTTCATGTAAAATAACCTCGTCTTTAACTGTTCTCAAAAGTCTTTTAAAACCGATTATTTTTTCTGGCTAAAACCCCACACTTATCCCTCTTTTTTCCGCTAAAGCTAGTTTTGACAAAGTTTTTCCCCTTTTAAAACCTATATCTTTTTCTGCCGAACAGTCACTAAATAAAGAGTTCGCGTTCCTTAAAACCCTTTTTAAAAAGTATTCTAAACCTCACCATTTTAGTGCTAATTAACTAAAATACGCAGCTGCCCCATATAAACCTTCATCAGAATTTTTTTTCCCTTTTAAGTTTTGGGACAGAAAATCACAATAATCAAAAATACGTAAACGTTTGTAATAGGTTGGACAAATATTGTTTTTCCACAACCAGTTTGCCCACAAAAAAATGAACAAGAGGAGTTTTTGTCATAAAGTTTAACTGCTCCATGGTTTTAAAAGATTTAATCTAATCCAGTTATTATATTTTTCATACTTTTTGTCAAAACCTGTTCATATAATAAAACCCTATGAGGCCTAAATGTGTAAGATTAACCCAAATTTCGTTCTGTAAGATTGTTTCTATTAAGTCAACATTATTTTTGTTGCTTGTTGTTATAACCTTAATCCCACCATTGTGAAGAACGACGACAACAACTTTAAAGACGTTTAACGTCTAAGTTTTGCCAGCTAAATATAATTCCTTTTATAAGGTCATCACTAACGCCCACAACCCCCATCCTCTCCACATTTTAAAAGGGACAGAAATTTCAAATATCATTGTGAACGTGTCTCCTAATTTTCTGCTTGGGAAAGAACTGTAATTTGTGTAGAAGCTTTTTTACAACTGTTTCTTTTCTGGGGGGATGTACTGTTTTTTCCAACGGCGTTTTTCAATTCTTTCCGACTTTTTGCGTCCGGCATAAGACTTACATGTAAAGGCCAGAGTTGAATGCTTTTCTGAAACTTTTTTGACGGCTAAAATATGTAAATGGGCTTTTTGAATTCAAATTTTTATGTCCCATTCTAATATGGTTCTAAGTGCCATTTGAGGTCAGGTTTTCGAACTATTTTATATTCATACTGGCCAACATTTTTTGCCTCTAGATTGCGCAGTTGTTCTAGTTTAGGAAACTTTTTGCTGTCGCCAACCTCTTTGCGTTTATAACCCGCCATCTTTAGTTTTCTAAAACCCATACAAAGTGCCTATCTCGCCGTTCTGTTCAAAGTCCACAACGTCTGCAAGGTCTTTTAATTCTAAAGTTATACACCTCACAGGCGCTAATGTAACTCCTGTTTTCTTCTGGCCCACGCGACATTATTTTTTAGTAACGTTATTATTATTTCCAAAACAATGTGCAGGTTATAAACATTTTACAACTTTCCCCGCTTTGTCTGCGTTTTTATATTAAATGATCCGACCCTTCCACAAACTAATCTTTTAAACTGTAAATTAGGGGAATTGTATAATTTCATAATCGCAATATCAGCTTTCCCTGACGGAAGAGCTCTTAAAACAGTTTAGGGCCTTCCGTCATATAAGTTTTCATCAGTGCCAGCTCATCCAAATGAACATGAGTAATGAATGTAATGCAAGAAACGAGCGGGCTTTCCCCCTCATAAGTAGTTTTGGTTGGTGTAACCTAAATTTATAATTGTTAAGCTGTAAAGCCTAACATTTCAGGGTAGTTCTTATCAAAATAGTAACTTACTTCTTCTTCAGCTTGAATGTTAACATTGTTTTTTAGATTCGCAATTGTTAAGTTTGAGAGTAATGTCGAAGTTACTCATTGCTTCTTTTAGTGAGCAAAACCGTAATAACCATCAGGTATTGTTAACTGGCTAACTTTGGCCCCCGTTTTGTCAATTTTTTGAATCTTATTATTCTTCTTTGATTCACTTATATTAAAACCATACAACTTTGTAAAATATTTCATGAAGCGCGACCGTTTCTGGGTTTCCCCATTTGTTATTAATAGCATGTTCTAAAAACGAAGGGCGGTCTTGAGTTGTTTTTGTTACAAACATTTTTTAAAACAAATTAAAAAATGAGTGCATTCAATATACTGATGCAAAATATTCTGTTGGCCGCACTACAATCTTAAAATATAACAACTGACACCCTCGACATTGCTGTGACCCAGACTGACACCTTTCATAAAAAGGTAAGTACTCCATTAAGCAGATATCTTAACCCCCCTATTAAAAAAGACTACATCCCAAAAGTGTGGTTTAGTCACCGATGCAGTTTTAACAGAACCGTTAAACTTTGCTGTGTTTTGTGATCAACTGGGTGTGGGTGTTTTTCTTTTTGATTTGGATCATTAAAATTCAACCCTGATTTTGTGAAG
>JAFLJL010002010.1:0-52939 GCA_018398815.1 Conus ventricosus
TGCATGGTAACACGTGCAAATGTGTTTAGTGTGTTGTGTGTGTGTGGTTGCGAGCCATGCGTGTGCTGTGTGTTGCATGCATGTGTTGACATCAGTGAAATGACATCATTTCGGGAAATTCTGTTCAGGTAAATGAGGCCATGCTGATAACTGTTGCATGCAAGGCGAAACACATGCACTCAGGACACCAGCCTACACACACACATCACACACACACACATCACAGAGAGAGAAGGAGAAAGAGAGAGAGGGAGAAACAGAAAATAAGGGGAGGGGGAGAGTTAAAAAAGAAAGGAAAGGCATGGGGTGGAGGGGGGGGGGGGGGGGAGACGGCAGACAGGTACTGGGGAATGTGAGGACAAAGTGAGAGACCAAAGGGAACATTTCATATATATACATATATATGTGTATGTATGTAATATATATGTATACATATATATATATATATATATATATATATATATTTATATATTATATTATATATATATATATACTGACTTCCATAAAAAAACGCGAAAATTGAAAGGCTATTTTTCGGGTGAAAAGGGGTGAATATACAATATTGATCCATTGTGGCAAGTTGTTTGGGTCCAAGACTCACGTGCAGTGAAAAAATTGTGTGAGCAAGACATCATTCCCGGCATTGGAGGGTCAACAAAAATGGCAAACGGTTGCTGCATGTGAGGCACGTGCACACCATGCAGAGCAAAGTTAACCAGCGACAAGTCCCCAGGCATGCAGCCTTTATAAAGCTGCGCTACAAGGTTCAGGTAACGACTTGCCGTCTGAGCACTACAGAGATGCCAAGACTACGAGCAGAGGAACGCAATCGTGCCCTAGGCCATCTGGAGGCTGGTGTGGATGCCAGGCAGGTCGCCAACATCTTTAACGTCCACATCTCAACCATCTATCATCTGCAGCACCGCATGCGAGTCACTGGTACCACTGATGATCGTCCCCGGCCAGGCTGTCCTTTGGGTCACCACACAAAGAGAGGATCGCCATCTTGTTCGAACCCATCTGCGGGACAGGCGGCAAACAGCCGCTAACACTGCTCGACAGGTGCCTGGAATCTCCAGCAACGAATCAGCCTCAACACTATGCGGCGGCATCTTCAGGAGAACGGGCTGGCATGTAGGCGTCCTCACAGAGGTCCGGTACTGACACCAAGACACCGGCAGGACAGGCTGCAGTGGGCACAAGCCTGAATCAACTGGCGCAGGCAGCAGTGGGACGCGTACTGTTCTCAGATGAGAGCCGTTTTGTATTGACATGGCTGACGGTCGTGTCAGAATATGGCGTCGAGCTGGTGAACGCTATGCTGACTCCTGTGTGGTAGAGCGGACCCCTGGGGAGGCCCGAACGTTATGATATGGGGTGCAATTGGCATTAACCACGCCATAGGACCAGTCATCTTTCAGAACATTCGTCCTGGTCACGGACGGGGTTTGTCAATGCACAGCGCTACATCAACCAGGTGCTCAGACCCGATGTCGATCCTTTTTTTGCGCAACACCCAAACTGGACATTCCATCAGGACAATGCAAGACCACACACCGCCAGGGCCACCCAGCAATTTCTTCAGCATAACAACGTCAATGTGCTGCCTGGCCAGCCCTCAGTCCCGATTTAAACCCAATAGAACATTTTTGGGATGAACTTGGCAGACGGTTGGACCTCCTGCGTCCACGACCAGCAACAGCGGCTCAACTTCACCAGGCCATCGTCCATGTGTGGGCTGGTGTGCCAAGGGGATGCATCAACCACCTGGTCCACTCAATGAGCCGCAGGTGTCAAGCAGTTGTCAACGCAAATGGTGGCCACAAACAGTATTAGGACTTCAAGCTGGTTTGTCACGTGACCTTGGATTTTCCACACAAAAGTCATATTGCTGATGACATTTTCACACATTACCGGTGTAATGAATCAAATCACGTTGAATTCTCGCTTCCACTCTGTACAATTGTGACCAATAAAAATTCACCCCCAACCTTCAGCTTGTTTTGTTTTCGCATTTTTTTTATGGAAGTCAGTATATACCATATATATATATATATATATATATATATAAAATATATATATATATATATATATTTATATTTTTTATATATATACATATTATATGTGTGTGTGTGTGTGCATGTACGCATGCATGCTTGAGTGCGTGCATGTGTGTGTGGATGTGTGTTTGTGTGTGAATACATACATCCATCCACAACTGCATCCGGATAGCATGATTAAAACAATGGGTAAAGTGATCTTCAATGTATAAAGGCATGGCTATATAGAAAGAGGAGAAGGGTGGTAGAGTAGGAGAGGGGTGAAGGTGGTGGTGATGGGGGTGAGGGGTGAAGCACGTTAGTTGTCAAACAAAAATGGGGGAGAAGGGGGTAGTGGTGGTGGGGGAGAAGGTTAGGGAGAGGAGGAGAAAAAAAACAATTGAAGGAGAAAATTGGCAAAATACGTAATTGTCCACTGAGCACAAATGCATGCACACACTCAGCTCAGCATTCACTCCGTGCACATGCAATCTCTCCAAACAACCAGAAGGCGCATACAATAACTCTTCTTCTCCCCCCCCCCCCCCCCCTCTTCGGGAATAATTTACTAAATGATAACTTTTCAAGCATATACAACAGGTTTGTTTTCCAAGAATTATCTTCCGTTCCTCCTCTCCAGTGGAGATACAAACATACCACAGATCCACTAGCTGGGACCAAATTTCATCTCATTATACATAGTAATTTACAAGTACATCTTTTCTGGTTTCTCTCCTCAATGGAGAAACAGTTTATACACTTTCCAAAGAAGAATCAAAGATGGCTTAAAATACAGGAAAAAATGTAGGAGTTCCGACCCAGGGGGACAATCAAAAATCATAGTGGGTACACGACAAACGTTTTCCAAATTATCTCACGACTGCCGCAGTCGTTGTCCTCTTCAAGTAGGTTCTCCAACTCTGGAGACAATTAGGTGCTGCCACAGCACTGGAGCCCAAATACTTCTGCGACTGCCACAGCACCAGGAAGGGCTGAAACACGAATGAAGTCCGTGTTAGTAATCTATTTCAAAATCTGAATAATGATAAATTCTTTTCCCTTTTTTACCTTTTCTTAACTCTCTCTCTCTCTCTTTTCTCTCCCTATCTGTCTATACCTCACCTGGTAATGGTAGATTACAGGCGAATCTCGTTCTGCAGCTCCAAACAACCTGTCTGGTCAGTGTCCCAAGCCATCTCCTTCCTATAACTTAGTTTTCCTTCCTGAGTACATACTTATTCGGTGAGTACACATCTAACTCGACGCATTACCAGCCCTTGGTTACTTGACCAATGGACAACGTCTTTGTGTGTGCATGTGTGTGTGTCCGTTTGTGTATCTGTTTTTGTTTTTTATGTGTGTGTCTGTGTGGATAGTATGTATGTGTGTCTGTCTGTGCGTGCAAGTGGTGTGTATGGGGTGTGTGTCCGTGTGGTGTTTGTGCGTGTGTGTGTATGTGTGTACATATTGTTGTTGTTGTCGTTGTTATTGTTGGTATTGTGTTTGTATGTGTAATGTGTGTGTGAGCGTGTTGTACGTATGCGTGCGTGCGTGAGTTCAGCGTGCTTGGGTGTGCCCATGCGTGTGTGTGTGTTGGGGGGGGGGGGGGGGGGGTCTGTGTGAGACAGAGAGAGATCTAGGAGTGAGTGGTTGAGTATGTGTGTATGTGTGTATACGTGTGTGTGTGTGACACGTGTGTGCGTGTGCGCGCGTGCGCGCGCGTGCGCGCGGGGCGTGCGTGCGTGCGGTACGTGTGTGGTGTGTGTGTGTGTGTGTGTGTGTGTGTGTGTGAGTGAGTGTCTGTGTGTGTGTGTCTGTGTGTGATTGTGCTCGTGTGTGTGTGTGTGTGTGTGTGTGTGTGTGTGTGTGTGTGTGTGTGTGTGAGGGTGAGAAAGAGAGAGAGAGAGAGAGAAAAGAGAGAGAGAGAGAGAGAGAGAGAGTGGAAGAGAGAGAAAATGAGAAAGAGAGAGAGATAGTGTGTGTGTGTGTGTGTGTGTGTGTGTGTGTGTGTGTGTGTGTGTGGTGTGTGTGTGAGGGTGAGAAAGAGAGAGAGAGAGAGAGAGAGTGGAAAAGAGAGAGAGAGAAAATGAGGAAAGAGAGAGAGATAGACAGAGAGAGAGAGAGAGAGAGAGAAGGAGAGAGAGAGAGAGTGTGTGTGTGTGTGTGTGGTGTGTGTGTGTGTGTGTGTGTGTGTGTGTGTGTGTACATATTGTTGTTGTTGTTGTTGGTATTGTGTGTGTATGTGTGATGTGTGTGTGTGTGAGCGTGTGTGCGTACGCGTGCGTGCGTAAGTTCAGTGTGCTTGGGTGTGTGCATGCCGTGCACGCGCGCGCGGTGTGTGTGTGTATGTGTGTGTGTTTATGGGTTTCTCTATATGTGAGTGTGTCTGTTTGTGTATATGTATTGTTTGTGTGTGTGTGTTGTGGTGTGTGTGTGTGTGTGTGTGTGTGTGTGTGTGTGTGGTACCTGGATCGGGTGCGCTGGATTCTATCCACTGATGCCCATGTATAGCTATGATAGCGACAGTAAGGGTAAAGAGGGCCATGATGGTAGTAGGGTTCCTTAAATTTTTTAAGGCATTGTTCAGGTCCCGTTTTGACACAATCATCACAAGATTAAACTATCGCATGGTTTTGTTTTTTCTTTTTTGGCTTAAGAACAAGTGATGAAGTTTCTTCATGGATCAACAGCCACGCACTCACATGTCACAAGGTCTTTTGAGCCAGGCTCTCTACTACACAAAGATAGTTTGGAAATGACAAGCCACTTGATTTTTTAGCCAGGGTAAGTGATGCAGACCACTGCAAAATGCACTCTTATATCATACACCCCACGCTGTCTCTTATTACTCCAGTCACTGCACACCTCAACTTCAAAACATTGACATGGCGGCCATCTTGGTTATTCACTGAGCTGAGCTAGCAAGTGTTCTAAACAGTTGTTTTTCACTTTTTAACCCAGTAACAACGGTTTGGTAGAACTCAGTTACTAGTTACACAGCTCCTACACCAGGATAACACATTTTGCACAAATTACGGATTTTTTTTTAATGAAAACACTAGTTTTTCACGAAAAAAAACAAAACAAAATGAAGACGTGATGAAAAAGACGACTGCCTTTCGGCACATGCGCACAACCTCCCCCCCCCCCCCCCACCCCTCTTCTTTGTTTGTACTGTCCTAAATGTTAAATGTGATTTTTTTTTTTTTTTTTTTGCCTGAAGAAGACCCAAGAGGTTGAAATGCATCATGTCTTGTCATGTGCTTTGTTTGTCAATGTCATTGGCGGTAACTAACACCCTCTCTTTCAAAATTTTGCTTCGTTCTCCGCCGTCAGTCACTCCATTTTGAAAAAAATCGATAAATTGTTTGGTTGCGCCTGACTTCCATGTCGCCACAAATGAACTGAGATCCACCAGAGGCAACTCCCAGAAACTTCAGAAACCAAGGCATCGTCTCAACGTATGGGGCAACTACTTTGCACACAGAGTTGTGAACCTCTGGAATAGCCTCCCGGATGATGTGGTAACAGCGCCATCGGTAGACGCCTTCAAGAGAAGACTGGACAAGCACTGGGAAGCACTACCTTCAGTGTACGACCCAGAATGCCTAGTTTAATTGTTCAGTAGGTGATCTGATTGGCACCATCCTCAAACCACCCAGGCCAATCAGTTTAGTTGAGAACCTGAACATGGTATCCTATGGAAGGACCTGAATCTTGTATCTTCAAAGTCAAAGTCAAAGTCAAAGTTGGTTGGATTACCCCCCCCCCTCTCTCTCTCTCTCTCTCTCTCTCTCTCTCTCTCTCTCTCTCTCTCTCTCTCTCTCTCTCTCTCTCTCTCTCTCTCTGATTGCAAGCCTATACAGTACCTTAAAAATCAACCTGATGATTGTGAGTGCATTACGAAAAAAATAGTAGGAAAAGAACGAAGGGGAGAATTAAAAAATATTCGGACTCTTACCCAGCGTGTAAGAGTTTGTGCTTTATATGTGACTGTAGACTAGAACCCCACTTGGTCAATTTTGAGCCTAGTTGTTTCCCTTGTGTACTTCCGTTAAGAATAACGACCGAAAAGCAAAGAGAGAGGGAAGGCGATAACGTAAGTTTGTGTTTCCTTCGATTTTTCTGTTAACTTCTCGATGTGCAAAATATATATAAAAAAAAAAAGAGTATTGAAAGATTACTGGTTAGGTATAAACATATTAAGAGAAGGTGTCAGAGAGAATGTAGGCTTGCTCACTCCAATTATGTTAATTCGATGATTTCAGGTGATCATCAAAACAGAAATTATGGTCTTACATTTAGAGTAAGAGACAGAACAACATTGGGATTCCAGACCTGAGAAACAACCAGAATAACCTAATACAGGACCCTGAGGAAAGCAAATTTACTAAACAAGCAGTTTTGTTCAGTTTTCTCAAATCCCAAACCTTTAATTAACGTTAGACTAAAAGGATGATGATAAACTCCCTGAAATGCAAAACATCAAAGTAAACAAGCAGGAGTATTAAAGTTACTGACCAACATCAATGAAAACAAAGCTACTGTTCCCGATGGCGTTCCTGGCAAGCTTTTAAAATTATGTGCCAATGAATTGAGTGAGGTATACCAACTACTTTACAAGCATCTCACTTCCTGATAATTAATTTGTTTGCAGTATGCCAGCATGGCTTTCGTAAAAAAAGGTCTTGCATATCACAACTACTTGAAGTTATGGAAGATTTAGTTAACATGCTAGAAAATAAGTACTCTGTTGATATAATTTACCTTGATTTCCGTAAAGCTTTTGATACGGTTCCGCATGAGAGATTATTGAAAAAAATGGAAGCATACGGTATAGTAGGTAAGTTGCTAAACTGGATTAGAGATTTTTTGTCAAATAAAAAAACAAAAAAGGAAAGGTGGGAAAAACTTTTTGTCGACCAGAGAAAGTGTTATGGATTTAATATGAGTGGTTTTCCCCCAAAGGGGGAGAAATTTTAGGACCTTACGGGTTTACTTTTTTTAAAAAATGACCTTCCAGATGGGGTTTAAATATTTTGGGGGGGGGGAAAAAAAAAATTTTTGTAAAGGGACCAAAAATATTTACAAATAAGAAAAATTAAAATGGGTCTGCAAAAAAATTTTTAAATTGCCTCCAAAACTGGTCAGACAAGGGGAAAACAAATTTTAATGTTTGAAAAAGTAAAGGGGTTTTTCCCTGTTGGCAAAAACAATCCAGAACCCTGAATACAGCAGAAAAAAGATGGGGGGAAAAAAAGGGTGGGACAGAATTTTAAGGAAGAAAAGGATCTGGGTGTAATCTTGATAAAGATTTACTTTTTGATACTCACATTCATAAGTGTATAAATAAAGCAAACCAAATGATTGGATTAATCAAAAGAACTTTTATTTACCTAAATAAAGAAACGTTTTTAAAGCTATATAAAGCTATGGTTAGACCGCATCTTGAATATGGAAATATAATCTGGTACCCACACTTGAAAAGACAGTCAATAGCAATCGAAAGAGTACAGAGAAGAGCTACTAAAATCTTGCAAGAATGTACAAAGATGTCTTATACAGATAGATTAAATTACTTAAATTTGTACTCTTTAAAAGGTAGACGTATTAGAGGGGATTTGATTGAAGTGTTCAAAATATTTCACAAGCAAACGGACATACAGTGGGACTATTTTTTTGAGGCTGTTGAAACAGATAGAACAAGAAATTCGGAAGGCAAAATATTTGTTAAGCAGTTTCATACTAATATGGGGAGATTCAAGTTCAGTAACAGAGTTATTACTAACTGGAACAGTTTGCCAACTGCACTTAAATTTGTTAAAAATACTAATGTTTTTAAGAATTTGCTGGATGAAGACTTGAAATTTAAAGTACAAGAGAACAGTAAAAGGCCGACTCTGGGCCACTTGCTTCACCACCGAGTTTTTGGGCGAAAGTGGCCTAAAAGCCGCCTATTCCTGTTCTCTGACAAGTAACCAAAAAAATAACGACCCTACAAACAAACATACTGTGCAGGGTTATCCGTTTTTAATACTAATTTACTAAACTTTTCAGAGAGTAGCGTAGGGGAAAGTAGCCAGGACTGAACACGCCCCATAGAGTAACGTAGGGAAAAGCAGTTGTGGCTGAACGCGCCCATATACACAGTGGGTGCACCAGGCTATCCGATTACTTCGCGGTATGTTAATTACAGCGTGGGGAGAGCCCTGACAAAACCCGTTAAGGTTAAGTTGCCCTCAGAACAGACAGACAGACAGACAGACAGAGAGGCGCCCATGCACACACACACACACACACTAAGACACACACACTAACACACACACAGGCACACGCTCACTCACTCACGCACACAAACACACTCACACACACACACACACACACACCCACACACACACGCACTATTTAAAAAAATGTGCCCGGTTTACAGTAGCATACCCCCCCGCCTACAGTGGCGTGCTCCCTGTTTTACATTGCAGGTGTGTATCCGGCCAAAAAATCAATACTGCTGCACTCCCTCCCTACCCCACCTCCTTCCTGCCCAGCTTGCTCGATCGCCCCATATTACATCAGCCAAACTGCTCGCGTGGCACAGCCCGGCCAATCAGCGGCCGCTCACGACTAAGCCACACATTCTTTCACTGACTGTCGGGTGGGCAGGATGTGTTTTACTGCGCTGTGGGTGTTTAACCGGTTTACTGAAGAACAGAATTGTGTATCTTAAAGGTTTGTTGGCTTGTTGAAGACAATATTGTTGACAAAGATACAGCTAGTTTTAATACGTGTTTGGCTATCGATGGATTGTTCGAAAGTCGGCCGAAGCAAAACAAACCATCACGCGTTGATTGTTGAGACAGCTAAAGCCATGTTTAAAAACATGGCGTTCATTTCTTAAGGCGGAGGTAAACACGACTGATTCGTATTTAAACATTTTTGCTGTTCTCAGTTTGTATTAGACTTGATTGATTGTTAAACTACAGATTCAGTGTTTATGGGGCAAGCTGATCTGTGTATTAAGATGTGTATACTTTTCTACTTTTCTAATTCTAACCAGTTCATCTGCCTTTAAGTGTGCCCTTATGCAACTGAATGGCGATTTCGAATGTTCTGGCAACAAACTAGATAGGGTTAGGCAGACCTTAGTACATCTACCAGTATGGAGAGGAGTAGTGTGTGGCCAGCACTATCTTCATATAAATGCTTCAAATATACAATGACGGATGTACTACAACCTACAAAACTATGTGTAACAGATAGGCTGACACGAGGCCGAAACCTAATCGTTTAATTTACGGCTAGCGAGACGCGCGACCTCGTTCACACAGCGCACGGCAAGCGACCAAAAAATCAATAAAGCGGTAGACTGGGCCTGCCAGGTGAGGGGGGGGTGGGGGGGTATATTCATTTCAGGTTGACAGCGCGCTAGGTGTCGTTAGCGAATGTTCTAGACTGTTACGTGTCACTCCCACTTTGCGGCCGCCACGTTAGCAAGACTGGGTTGTATTGTCATTGAAGGTGTGTGGTGTAGTGAGAAGATTCAGTGACAGGTGTACTACCTTGTAGTTCAGAAAACTTTCTCCACCTTGTGGTGTTTGTGAAACAACGGCAAAGCAGACGACACGGACACGACTCGGGCCGGAGATTCGGAAGTAGTTGAAACCCCGCACGCTGTTAGGCTGTATACGGCAGCCATCTTGCTGCTCTGACGTGGTTCTAAATATTAGTAACGAACATGCATGAATCGGTAGCCATCTTGCTGCTCTGACGTGGTTCTAAATATAGTAACGAAACATGCATGATCGGTAGCCATCTTGCTGCTCTGACGTGGTTCTAAATATAGTAACGAACATGCATGATCGGTAGCCATCTTGCTGCTCTGGCGTGGTTCTAAATATAGTATCGAACATGCATGATCGGTAGCCATCTTGCCAACCTACAACTCGCTGCTCTGCGGCATTTTACCTTCACTTTCCCACAAGCACTGTCCTGTCTATTGTTGTGTGTGTGTGTGTTTGTTTGTTTGTTTGTGTTTGTGTGTTTTGCCCTGCCCCACGCATGCACACCCCCACCCCACGCACGCACGTCTCTACCCCCTACCCCACCCAACTCCACCCCACCACCCCCACCCAACTCCACCCACCCACCCCCACCCACGCATGCACACACTTAAGTCACTTTTAAGTTCTTAACTTAAGTCATCCTCAAGTCATCCACAAGTTTTTACTCAAGTTATTCACAAGTCATTCACAAGTTCTTACCCAAGTTATCCTCAAGTTATTCTCAAGTTACTTCTAAGTTTTTATTCAAGTTGTCCTCAAGTCATCCTCAAGTTCTTACCAAGTTAACCTAAGATCATAACTAAGTCATCCTTTAAGTACAACCAAGTTCTTATTAAGTTATCTTATAATTATCAAAAAATACAATCTATGTTTTTATCTTAAATAGTAAATGTCTAATATAGTACACACACGCCTCAAAAAACGCGTCATCGGTTGAGGATGTCTTGCTCAGCGTTCTCCGCATAGATCTTAATGAAATTCTTACATCGAAGCAACCGCATTGATTACAATTCGGGTCTATGGAAATGTCTTTTATAGACTCCAGGTCTTTATTTATTGACTTCATCATTTTATAATACGCCATGATCTATTTTTATAAAAAAATTTAAAATATTATTCCATTATAAATGGATCAAAATGATGCTTTGTTATTGGCGGTTTTGGCGTGCTGGTGTCTTTTTCTGCATTTAGTGGCTCAGATTTTTTTGATTGCTTTTGCTTCTGTTGCCATCGTGTATATATTTTATAACCATAATAACTGCCCCCAACAGCAGCAATGGCGCCAAAAATGGCAACAGTTTTAAGTTCAATATTCCATGAAGACTTTGGGGCCCTTGTATCACATGGAGTTTTTATAGCTGGCATTGATTAACTTGTTCTGGCGTTGGCGGTGTTATGTTTTCATGATGAGTCATATTCTGTAACATTAATTTTTTTTGTCTGTTCACTCTGCTAATTTTCTTCCTGCTTCAACACGCCAGGATTTTTAATGGTCTCCGCCTGATTCAGCGTTTTCTGCTGATTTTTTGGCTTGGTTACTTTCTCCACCTGATTCAGTGTTTTCTGGTTCTGCTGATTTTCCAGATCGTTCATTTTGAAGGGAAATAAAATCTATATGATTAAAAGTTATTAATCCCATGATTAATGGCGATAACAATGTTCCAAATCTATAGTATAAATCACATCCTAGAGACTCTAATGACTTTGTTAAAACTGGATCTTGCGTTTAAATCATACGTAAGATCTTGTTCAGAATCAATGGGAGCAAATTACTGACTAGTTTAGTGTACAAACTAAGAACCGTTTGCCCCACACTTTTCACCATTCTAGACCCAGCTGCGCTTCATACCTGTTATGATACTTTATAATGTCTTGCGGCGACATCTGTTGAATCTGTTCAATGCTGAATTCAGTTCCGAGGAACTGTTTTGTTTTCCCACATGCTGCCAAAGAATACAGCCTCTCCTTTTTGGGCATAATAGCTTGGTCATCAACTTGGTCATTCATAAGTTCAGGAAGGTTTAGGCTGCCTTGTAGCTGTAGGAGTCATCGCTGTTCATGTTTTTTATTAAATTATAATTATTTTATTTTATAAAAATGAGCACCGAAAAAACTGTTGCTAACCTTGTATACTATTCTGCTGTTATTGGAGGACTAGTGTAGGATACTCAATGCTTGGTAAAAGCTTGTTAAGAATTAAACCAGCAGATCTTGGCAAACTAGACTTTGAGGATTCAGCAAAGCTGATTGCTATCATTGCAGCTTCGGTTGCCACGAAAGATTTTCTAGTTAAGCAAGGAATAATTCCAGACAATATAAATATGTAAGAAAAAAAAATACATTTATAAAAAATGGCTTCACTCGCAATAATGATAGGCGGCGCTGTGGTGAATGCGCTTGCTTTTAGCGGAAGTAATTTCGCATTTAGTAAACTGCGGGATGACGGCGAGAGAAAAAGACATAACAAAGCTATGGAGGAACTAGCAGCTGCACAAGATGCCTATGAAAAGCAGAGACTTGAGCAGTTAGATTTTATTAATGACACACTGAAAAAACAGGGCATGCAGCTTACATATTTAAAGATGTTGATCAAGCAATAAAACAATATTATCTAGTAACAGGCAAACCAGTCCAGACATTGCCCCCACCAAAATTCAGTGACTTTTATCAACCATCAGAAAAACAAAAGATGCAAGAAATCGGGTTTATTGTCGTTGGTATGACCGTTGTGTATTTTGTTGCACATATATATTGGTTGAGTAAAAAATGAACAAAATCTATTATTCACCAAAAGGATATTGGAAGGGAATTACGGCAATCAAAAAGCTAAGCCAAGCAGCTGGAGTCAGTGAACAAACAGCAAAGAATGGTTATCTAAACAAGCGATTTGGCAAATTTATTTACCTGCCCCTAGACGAATACAGAGACCACACTTTGTTAATACAACTCCAAACGACACCCATCAAATGGATCTTCTATATTTACCCTCTGATAGGATTAGACGAAAAAGATTTAAGTACGCACTCACAGTCATTGACATAGCTTCAAGATACAAAGATGCGGAGCCATTAACACAAAAGAGCGCTTCTGCTGTTGCTGTTGCTATACAACTGATATACCAACGAGGCCCTTTAACTTACCCTCGCATGATTCAGGTTGATGATGGAAAAGAATTTAAAGGCCAGGTGAATCAATTATTGTTAAAACACAGAGTTACTATTAGAAGAGGCATTCCGGGAGTTCACAGATCACAGGCTTTAGTTGAAAAACTTTAACAAACAGTTAGCCGAAAGACTTTTCTCCTACCAGTATCACAGAGAGCTGATTGACAATTCTCGCAACCACAGAATGGGTTAGAAGACTGCCCTCAGTTTTGCGCGCAATGAATAATGAAGAATTTAAAGGGCTAAAACCAGTACAAGCAATCAAAAGAAAAACAATAAATGTTGTTGAAGGAGAGTCTTCATCGGCAAACTATTACCGTTTGGTTTAAAAGTAAGGTACCTTTATTTACCGGGGGAAGCAGAAGGGGACACTCGCATCAGGGCAACAGATCCAGTTTGGAGTGTTGACCCGTACGAAATAAAAAGAATTGTAAAAATGAATCCGCCCGTGTATTATTTACGAGAAAACTGACACAACAAAACAACCAGCTCCTCAAAGATCTTTTGTGAAGGAAGAACTGCAGATAATTCTGCAGACACAGTTCCGCTTTAATTAATTTACGTAAACATATTTTGGTTTAAATGGAAGGCCAGAAGGAAGCGCAGAACGAAACAAGAATGGTAAAGGAAGAGACCTTGAAAATGATACGGGAATCATTTCAGGCGTGTAATGCTATTAAGGAAACATTTTCGAGGATTAATCAATGCATGCTAAATCATCCAGATCACCTACAACTCAAACCCCCAAATTGGGAAAAAGAATATCTCGAAATAATAAAAAAAATTCGAACTCGTCAAGCAAACATGAGAAAAGATTTAAATGAATTGGATGAAGCTATGATTGATCTTATAATAAAAGTTGATGAAAAATATAAATCCCTGTTTATGCGGTCTCCAGTGCCCGATTGCATATGAAAACTCTGGATTAACAAACACCCGTTTTGTGTTTGTTCTATCTAATGACTTCTTTGTTACAACTGTTGTGTTGATCTCATGTAGATTAGATCGCAGTTTTACGTTGTCATGATGAAAAGTCTTATTGCCAAACAATGCTTCTTTGTAGTTGTCATGTGATATGTTTGACTGCACAACGCTGCGAGATATTCCCTTTGCTTTCTTAATGATTTTCTCCTGGCTCGAAATACTGTACATTTTTGACCTTAAACCCCCACATACTCCTTGATTACCTTTCCAGATAATTCATCCTTCATCTTTTCCTAAAACCTTCTTGTTAGTAATTGAATGTAAAGGCGAGTCTTTAGGATAATCGGACGTGTCATACCATCCTGCATGCCCTTTAGCTATTCTAATTCCATGTCTTTATAGATGTCTTCAGTAGGGATATCTATAACAAAACTGTCTGTATCTGTGTAAAGTACTCTAGACTCGGGATACGAGGGTTTAAAGTAGTCATAAAGAAATTCTAACATCAAAAGCTTTGATAATTCTAAAACAGTAAACCCAATTAAATACAGGTTTGTCTAATTTGACTTTCTTTTTTTTCATCATTATGCCAAAAGCTGATCATGAATCTTCTAAAGTCCTGATAATTAGGTTTTGAAGTCAGCTTAATTGCTTCGTTCTCTTTGGTGACCAATCTGACATCTTTGCGCTTGTGCGGATTCTCCATAGTCTTTCCGAAACAGCTGTTGTTCATCAGCTTGAAAAAGTCTTTTTCTGAAGCATCTGTGGATTTAGTTTGAGGTCAGTGTTCTTCATGATGTATGGTTTCATGAACTGTTCTTGATCGAAAGCAATTATACGATGAACTGCTGTCAACTTCAAACCATGTCTTAAATAAAATTGTAGAAGTCTGTAATGACAGACATAATTTTTTTTGCCACGAAGATTAGGCACAAGTTTAGGCGGCTCTCTTGGATCCATCTTTAGACTTTCTGCTGCCCAAAGGATAGTCATTATGCAGGTCATGGAGTTCATGAGGATATTCTAAGTCAACTTCTAGAATGAAGCCGCGCTGCTGATCAGGCGTTAAACTGTTCAACCACTTTAATGCCTTTTGAATATTTTTCGGATCGCCGCCGTGTACATTTTGAAGTTACGTAATGGAAGTGATTGCGCCATTGCCCAACCATACAGATTGTTTGCATCTAAATACATAAGATAGTTAGACCTTTTACTGGGATCATAATCGTCCAAGTATTTGTTGTTTGCTTTACAGTAATGATGCGACGCCATACTAATTCCTCCCGCAATCCGTTTTCAATCATCTGAATCATTGGTAAATCCGACAATAAATCAATCTGTACTCCAGTAAACTTTAAGAAAGCGTCCCAACTCATCCCGGGCGCAGAAATATAATGCGCGGGATCAAGGCTGTAATGTTTCATGCAGGTCTTTCTATAATTTTCAAAGACGTCCGCCAACAAACATACATCTGCCATCAAGTATGAATCATGATAGTCTCCCATTGTTTTACACTCTAACTTCTGCCACGCATCTTGAGCATGCTGGTAATCAGAATCACTAATGTCCTTTCCTCTAAGACTAGAAAAGAACGCGCCTTTAGGAGGAAGTGAGTCTTCATCAAACCTTTCCCAACTGTTCATGTACTCATAAGGGTAAACGCCCTTTCTAACGAGAGTTGGGTCAAAATATTCTTCCGTTATTGGGCAGGACTTTAAGGACATAGCCAGTGCCTCTAATGAGCCCATCATGTGCTGCATAGAGTCATAAAAGACATGTTATTTAGATTAAGCACATGTACTTTTCTGATGACTGTGCAATGCATGCTACCCTGAAGGCGTGGTTATGCTTGCATTTAGGTGAGTCATAACCTCGCAAGTTGTGAAGAACAGGCAGTCATGTCTTGGATCAACTTTAGTTGAAGATTTTCATTTGTTATGCGCCGCTCCTCTGAACTTTCCACTAAAACAAAAAAAAATTTCGGAAGGCAAAATATTTTTTAAACATTTTCTCTAAGGGGGAATTTCTTTCAAAACAGTTATTACTAATGGAACAGTTTGCCAACTGCACTTAAATTTGTTTAAAATACTATGTTTTTAAGAATTTGCTGGATGAAGACTTGAAATTTTAAAGTACAAGAAAAACAGTAAAAGGCCGACTCTGGGCCACTTGCTTCACCACCGAGTTTTTGGGCGAAAGTGGCCTAAAAGCCGCCTATTCCTGTTCTCTGACAAGTAACCAAAAAAATAACGACCCTACAAACAAACATACTGTGCAGGGTTATCCGTTTTTAATACTAATTTACTAAACTTTTCAGAGAGTAGGCGTAGGGGAAAGTACCCAGGACTGAACACGCCCCATAGAGTAACGTAGGGAAAACATTGTGGCTGAACGCGCCATTACACAGTGGGTGCACCAGGCTATCCGTTTAAACTTCGCGGTATGTTAATTACAGCGTGGGGAGAGCCCTGACAAAACCCTTTAAAGGGTTAAGTTCCCCTCAGAACAGACAGACAGACAGACAGACAGAGAGGCGCCCATGCACACCACACACACACACTAAGACAC
This sequence comes from Conus ventricosus, assembly GCA_018398815.1. Taxonomy (NCBI): domain Eukaryota; kingdom Metazoa; phylum Mollusca; class Gastropoda; order Neogastropoda; family Conidae; genus Conus; species Conus ventricosus. The sequence continues at coordinate 16,255 of JAFLJL010002010.1, forward strand.
ACACATAACACTCACACCAGGCACACGCTCACCTCAACTCACGCACACAAACACACTCACACACACCACACACCACACCCACACACACACGCACTATTTAAAAAATGGCCGGTTTACAGTAGCATACCCCCCGCCTACAGTGCGTGCCCCCTGTTTTACATTGCAGGTGTGTATCCGGCCAAAAAAATCAATACTGCTGCACTCCCTCCCTACCCACCCCCTTTCCTGCCCAGCTTGCTCGATCGCCCCATATTACATCAGCCAAACTGCTCGCGTGCACACCCCGGCCAATCAGCGGCCGCTCACGACTAAGCCACACATTCTTTCACTGACTGTCGGGTGGGCAGGATGTGTTTTACTGCGCGGGTGGGTGTTTAACCCGGTTTACTGAAGAACAAATTGTGTATTTTAAAAGGGTTTGTTGCTTGTTGAAGACAATATTGTTGACAAAGATACGCTGTTTTATTACGTGTTTGGCTATCGATGAGATTGTTCAAAAGTCGGCCGAAGCAAAACAAACCATCACGCGTTGATTGTTGAGACAGCTAAAGCCATGTTTAAAAACATGGCGTTCATTTCTAAGGGGAGGTAAACACGACTGATTCGTTTTAAACATTTTGTGTTTCAGTTTGTAATTAGATTGATTGATTGTTAACTACAGTTTCAGTGTTTTGGGGCAAGCTGATCTGTTTTATTAAGTGTGTATACTTTTTATCTTTCAAAATTCTAACCAGTTCATCTGCCTTTAAGTGTGCCCTTATGCAACTGAATGGCGATTTCGAATGTTCTGGAACAACTAGATAGGGTTAGGCAGACCTTAGTACATCTCCAGTATGGAGAGGAGTTGTGTGTGGCCACACTATCTTCATATAATGCTTAAAAATATACAATGACGGATGTCTACAACCTACAAAACTATGTGTAACAGATAGGCTGACACGGGCCGAAACCTAATCGTTTAATTTACGGCTAGCGAGACGCGCGACCTCGTTCACACAGCGCACGGCAAGCGACCAAAAAATCAATAAACGGTAGACTGGGCCTGCCAGGTGAGGGGGGGGGGTGGGGGGGTATATTCTTTTCAGGTTGACAGCGCGCTAGGTGTCGTTAGCGAATGTTCTGACTGTTACGTGTCACTCCCACTTTGCGGCCGCCACGTTAGCAAGAATGGGTTGTATTGTCATTGAAGGTGTGGGGTGTAGTGAGAAGATTCAGTGACAGGTGTACTACTTGTAGTTCAGAAAAACTTCTCCACTTGTGGTGTTTTGTGAACACGGCAAAGCAGACGACACGGAACACGACTCGGCCGGAGATTCGGAAGTAGTTGAAACCCCGCACGCTGTTGGCTGTATACGGCAGCCATCTTGCTGCTCGGGCGTGGTTCTAAATTAGTATACGAACATGCATGTTCGGTAGCCTTCTTGCTGCTCTGACGGGGTTCTAAATTAGTAACAAACATGCATGATCGGTAGCCATCTTGCTGCTCTGACGTGGGTTCTAAATATAGTAACGAACATGCATGATCGGTAGCCATCTGCTGCTCTGGCGTGGTTCAATATAGTAACGAACTGCTGATCGGTAGCCAATCTTGCCAACCTACAACTCGCTGCTCTGCGGCATTTTACTTAAACTTTCACAAGCACTGTCCTGTCTATTGGTTTGTTTTGGTGTGTGTTTGTTTTTTTGTTTGGTTTTTGTGTGTTTTGCCCTGCCCCACGCATCACACCCCCACCCCACGCACGCACGTCCTAACCCCCTTACCCCACCCAACTCACCCCAACCACCCCCACCCAACTCCACCCACCCACCCCCACCCCACGCATGCACACATTTAAGTCACTTTTAAGTTCTTAACTTAAGTCATTCCTCAAGTCATCCCAAGTTTTTACTCAAGTTATTCACAAGTCTTCACAAGTTCTTACCCAAAGTTATCCTCAGTTATTCTCAAGTTACTTCTAAGTTTTTATTCAGTTGTCCTAAGTCATCCTCAAGTTCTTACCAAGTTAACCTAAGATCATAACTAAGTCATCCTTTAAGTACAACAAGTTCTTATTAAGTTATCTTATAATTATCAAAAAATACAATCTATGTTTTTATCTTAAATAGTAAATGTTATTATAGTACACAAAACGCCTCAAAAACGCGTCATCGTTGAGGATGTCTTGCTCAGCGTTCTCGCATAGATCTTAATGAAATTCTTACATCCGAAGCAACCGCATTGATTACAATTCGGGTCTATTGGAATGTCTTTTATAGACCCAGGTCTTTATTTTTTGGGACTTCATCATTTTATAATACGCCATGATCTATTTTTAAAAAAAAATTTTAAAAATTTATTTTTCCCATTATAAATGGATCAAAATGATGCTTTGTTATTGGGGGTTTTTGGCGTGCTGGTGTCTTTTTCTGCAATTTAGGGGCTCAGATTTTTTGATTGCTTTTGCTTCTGTTGCCATCGTGTATATATTTTATAACCAAATAACTGCCCCCAACAGCAGCAATGGCGCCTAAAAATGGCAAACGTTTTAAGTTCAATATTCCATGAAGACTTTGGGGCCTTGTATCACATGGAGTTTTTTAGCGGGCATTAAATTAACTTGTTCTGGCGTTGGCGGTTTTATGTTTCATGATGAGTCATATTCTGTAACTTTAAATTTTTTTTGTCTTTTTCCCACTCTGCTAATTTTCTTCCTGCTCAACCCCGCCCTGGATTTTTAATGGTCTCCGCCTGTTTCAGCGTTTTCTGCTGATTTTTTGGCTTGGTTACTTTCTCCACCTGATTCAGTGTTTTCTGGTTTGCTGATTTCCCGATCGTTCATTTTGAAGGGGAAATAAAATTTCCTATATGATTAAAAGTTATTAATCCCATGATTAATGGCGATAACAATGTTCCAAATCTATAGTATAAATCACATCCTGGGGACTCTAATGACTTTGTTAAAATGGTCTTGCTTTAAAATTCTTTCTTTAGATCTTGTTCAGAATCAATGGGAGCAAATCTACTGATAGTTTAGTGTACAAACTAGAAACCGTTTGCCCCACACTTTTCACCATTCTAAAACCCCAGCTGCGCTTCATACCTGTTATGATATTTTATAAGTCTTGCGGCGACATTGTTGAATCTGTTCAATGCTGAATTCAGTTCCGAGGAATGTTTTGTTTTCCCCATGCTCCCAAAAGAATACGGGCCTCCCCTTTTTGGGCATAATAGCTTGGTCATCAATTTGGTCATTCATAAGTTCAGGAAGGTTTAGGCTGCCTTGTGCTGTAGGAGATCATCGCTGTTCATGTTTTTTATTAATTTATAATTATTTTATTTTATAAAAATGAGCACGAAAAAACTGTTTGCTAACCTTGTATACTATTCTGCTGTTATTGGAGGACTAAGTGTAGGATACTCAATGCTTGGTAAAGCTTGTTAAGAATTAAACCAGCAGATTTTGGCAAATTTGACTTTGAGGTTTTCAGCAAGCTGATTGCTATCATTGCAGCTTCGGTTGCCACGAAAGTTTTTCTGTTAAGCAAGGAATAATTCCAGACAATAAAAAATATGTAAGAAAAAAAAATACATTTATAAAAATGCTTCATCGCAATAATGATAGGCGGCGCTGTGGTGAATGCGCTTGCTTTTAGCGGAAGTAATTTTCGCATTAGTAAACTGCGGGATGACGGCGAGGGGGGAAAAAGACATAACAACTATGGGGAACTAGCGCTGCACAAGATGCCTATGAAAAGCAGAGACTTGAGCAGTTAGATTTTTTTAAGGGACACACTGAAAAAACAGGGGCATGCAGCTTACATATTTAAAGATGTTGATCAAGCAATAAACAATATTATCTAGTAACAGGCAAACCAGTCCAGACATTGCCCACCAAAATTCAGTGACTTTTATCACCATCAGAAAAACAAAAGATGCAAGAAATCGGGTTTATTGTCGTTGGTATGACCGTTGTGTATTTTGTTGCACATATTATTGGTTTGAGTAAAAAATGAACAAAATCTTTATTCACCAAAAGGATATTGGAAGGGAATTACGCAATCAAAAAGCTAAGCCAACAGTGGAGTCAGTGAACAAACAGCAAAAAGGGTTATCTAAACAAGCGATTTGGCAAATTTATTTCCCTGCCCCTAGACGAATACAGAGACCAACTTTTTTTAATACAACTCCAAACGACACCCATCAATGGTTCTTCTATATTTACCCTCTGATAGGATTAGACGAAAAAGATTTAAGTACGCACTCACAGTCATTGACATAGCTTCAAGATACAAAGATGCGGAGCCATTTAACACAAAAGAGCGCTTTGCTGTTGCTGTTGTTTAACTGATATTAACCAACGGGGCCCCTTTAACTTACCCTCGCTGATTCGGTTGATGATGGAAAAGAATTTAAAGGCCAGGTGAATCAATTATTTTTAAACACAGAGTTACTATTAGAAAGGCATTCCGGAGTTCAAAGATCACAGGTTTTATTTGGGAAACTTTAACAAACAGTTAGCCAAAAGACTTTTCTCCTCCCAGTATCACAGGAGCTGATTGACAATTCTCGCAACACAGAATGGGTTAGAAGACTGCCCCAGTTTTGCGCGCAATGAATAATGAAGAATTTAAAGGGCTAAAACCAGTACAAGCAATCAAAAGAAAAACAATAAATGTTGTTGAAGGAGAGTCTTCATCCGGCAAACTTTCCCGTTTGGGTTTAAAGTAAGGTACCTTTATTACCGGGGGAAGCGAAGGGGACACTCGCATCAGGGCAACAGATCCAGTTTGGAGTGTTGACCCGTACGAAATAAAAAGAATTGTAAAAATGAACCCGCCGTGTATTATTTACGAGAAACTGACACAACAAAACAACCAGCTCCTCAAAAGATCTTTTGTGAAGGAAGAACTGCAGATAATTCTGCCAGACCACATTTTCCGTTTTAAATTAATTTACGTAAACTATTTTGGTTTAAAATGGAAGGCCAGAAGGAAGCGCAAAGAAACAAGAATGGAAAAGGGAAAGAGACCTTGAAATGATACGGAATCATTTCAGGCGTGTAATGCTATTAAGGAACATTTTCGAGGATTAATAAATTGCATGCTAAATCATCCAGATCACCTAAAACTCAAACCCCCAAATTGGGAAAAAGAATATCTCGAATAAAAAAAAAAATTTCGAACTCGTCAAGCAAACATGAGAAAGATTTAAATGAATTGGATGAAGCTATGATTGATCTTATAATAAAAGTTGATGAAAAATATAAATCCCCGTTTATGCGGTCCTCCAGTGCCGATTGCATATGAAAACTCTGGATTAAAAACCCCTTTTTGGGTGTTTGTTCTATCTAATGACTTCTTTGTTACAACTGTTGTGTTGATCTCATGTAGATTAGATCGCAGTTTACGTTGTCATGATGAAAAGTCTATTCCAAACAATGCTTCTTTGTTAGTTGTCATGTGATATGTTTGGACTGCACAACGCTGCGAGATATTCCCTTTGCTTTCTTAATGATTTTCTCCGGGCTCGAAATACTGTACATTTTTGACCTTAACCCCACATACTCCTTGATTCCCTTTTTCCAGATTAATTTTCATCCTTCTCTTTCCTAAAACCTTCTTGTTAGAAATTTGAATGTAAAGGCGAGTCTTTAGGATAATCGGACGTGTCATACCATCCTGCATGCCCTTTAGCTATTCTAATTCCATGTCTTTATAGATGTCTTCAGTAGGGATATCTATAACAAAACTGTCTGTATCTGTGTAAAGTACTCTAGACTGGGGATACGAGGGTTTAAAGTAGTCATAAAGAAATTCTACATAAAAAGCTTTGATAATTCTAAAACAGTAAACCCAATAAATACAGGTTTGTCTAATTTGACTTTTTTTTTTTCATCATTATGCCAAAAGTGGATCATGAAATCTTCTAAAGTCCTGATAATTAGGTTTTGAATTTCAGCTTAATTGCTTCGTTCTCTTTGGTTGACCAATCTGCATCTTTGCGCTTGTGGGGATTCTCCATATTTCTTTCCGAACAGCTGTTGTTCTTCAGCTTGAAAAAGTTTTTTTTCTGAAGCATCTGTGGATTTAGTTCTGAGGTCAGTGTTCTTCCATGATGTATGGTTTCATGAACTGTTTTTGATCGAAAGCAATTTTAGATGAACTGCTGTCAATTCAAACCATGTCTTAAATAAAATTGTAGAAGTCTGTAATGACAGACATAATTTTTTTTGCCACGAAGATTAGGCACAAGTTTAGGCGGCTCTCTTGGATCCATCTTTAGACTTTCTGCTGCAATGGATAGTCATTATGCAGGTCTTGGAGTTCATGGGATATTCTAAAGTCAACTTCTAGAATGAACCCGCGCTGCTGATCAGCGTTAAACTGTTCAACCACTTTATGGCCTTTGAATATTTTTGGATCGCCCCCCGTGTACATTTTGAAGTTACGTAATGGAAGTGATTGCCCCATTGCCCAACCATACAGTTTGGTTTGCATCTAAATACATAAGATAGTTAGACCTTTTACGGGGTTTCATAATCGCCAAGTTTTTGGTTGTTTGCTTTACAGTAATGATCGACCCATACTAATTCCTCCCGCAATCCGTTTTCAATCATCTGAATCATTGGTAAATCCGACAATAAACAATCTGTACTCCAGTAAACTTTAAAAAAGCGTCCCAACTCATCCCGGGCGCAGAAATATAATGCGCGGGATCAAGGCTGTAATGTTTCATGCAGGTCTTTCTATAATTTTCAAAGACGTCCGCCAACAAACTTTACATCTCCCATCAAGTATGAATCATGATTAGTCTCCCATTGTTTTACACTCTAACTTCTCCCACGCATCTTGAGCTGCTGGTAATCAGAATCACTAATGTCCTTTCCTCTAAGACTAGAAAAGAACGCGCCTTTAGGAGGAAGTGAGTCTTCATCAAACCTTTCCCAACTGTTCATGTACTCATAAGGGTAAACGCCCTTTCTAACGAGAGTTGGGTCAAATATTCTTCCGTTATTGGGCAGGACTTTAAGGACATAGCCGTGCTCTAATGAGCCCATCATGTGCTGCATAGAGTCATAAAAGACATGTTATTTAGATTAAAGCAACAGTCCCTTTTCTGTGACTGTGCAATGCTTGCTACCTGAAGGCGTGGTTACTGCTTGCATTATAAGGTGAGGTCATAACTCGCAAGTTGTGAAAGAATACAGGCAGCTTCCATGTCTTTGGATAAAATTTTAGTTGAAGATTGCATTGTTATGGCGCCGCTCCTCTGAACTTTCCACTAATGTGATCTGGTCTCTTCTGTGGGGTTTAAAACTCTTGGGCGTTAGCTCTAAACCGCAAATCCAAAAAAATTTGCGTGGCTGAGTCATCTGTTGTTGGTCTTCAGGCCATATGATTTCAGATAAGTTTAGATTTTGAACAGGCGTTACGCACTTGCTGCTTGCGTTTTAAGATGTTTCTGCAGCATCTGGTCCTCTATATAATTCTGGCTCGGAATTAAACCCATCCGACCTGACAATGATGAAAGCAAATGAACAGATCTGATGATTAACTCATTAAGCTGTTTTTCGAAGTTTTTGGTGCTGGCCCTTCATAAGGAACAATGGGGGATTCGAAGTCTGCGTAAACTACTTTTGGGACTTGTTTGCAGCCGTTCCAGTTCTTAAAAAACTTAGATCCTGGCGGGGGGTAGTTAGTTTGTTTTTACAGTTACGAACTTTTAAAATGTTTTATATGTTCAAGCGCGGCTTGAGCGGTTGGAATTCTTGTTAAACATTTTCTACAGAATTCTTGTTTATGTTCTGTTTTGAAGTATGCGTAAAAATTGCTCATTGTGCGTATCCAATGTGTAATGGGGCAGCCCTGTGGCGAAAACATTAGGATTTAAGTCCACATGATTTTTGGCTGGTTCGCCTATTGTTGGACTGTTCTTGGACACTTTAATTGGCGCAAATTTGTTTCCTCATCCCATGTGTATACATTAACGTTATTGGTTTGTTTTGTTTCTTAAAATGACAATTTGGTCTACACTAACAGGAAAGGGTTTATTCCATTGAAGTTAAGATCTTTGGCGTATTGCGATAGTTAGTCACTCTCTCTGCGTGTTCGCGGAATGATGCAGCCTTGAAAGAACACACCACATAAAAACATTTGTCGTCTGAATTCTTTATGTTTAAAACTGCTCTCTTTAAAAACCCAACTCCGGGTAGCGGAATGTAAGCCTTGCCTACAATGGGTGCCTACTTAGCCTTTTTTAAATCTAATCTTAGGATTCGCCTCTGACCAACCAGGCCTCTCTTTTTGGCTTCTTCAGCCGCAGCGTCAAACTGTGCAAGCAGTTCGTCTGCCCAACCGGGTGTTAAGTCTTTACGAGAAAGAATAGTCTGCTGTTAGTTGAGCCCCAGACTTCTAGATTTTCTTCTTTTTATTGTTATATAGTCGATTAAAACAGCTAACATTACTTTAACTGGCGGGTCTATTGTTAGTTTACTGGAAACTTGAGAAATTGCATAAAACAACGCTTGCCTGTACGTTTGTTGGGGTCAATGACTTCTAAATCAATATCATTCAGTGCTCTTGATAAACGCTCTTCTCAAGCATTCCTTCAAACCCAATTCGTCTTGTCCTTCATATATCTTACCATGCTGTCTTTTCTTTTCTAAGCAAAAATATTTATTTAAATTAAAAAAAAATACTTAATCAGAACCAATATCAACGGTCTTTTTGTGCTTGGACTCATAAATTTAAAGTATAACACCCTTTGGCGTTGTTAATGTGAGCTGTTTAGAACGAGTTTAATGTCTCGTTTACTTTTTTTAAGCATTCCTTTTTTATCTGCTCGGCGTCTGGCTGTTGAGAAAAACTTGTCCCCGCCTTTCTTTGAAGATCAAACTTTTGTTTTGTGTCATCAAAATCAGCCTGTAAACGATTAAATTCTTCATCCGTGATGTTTGAGTCAACTAGCGCTTTATTTATATCAGCTTGAAGGAACTAATTTAGCTGTTATTAGTTGAACTTTTAGCTGTGTGCTTTTGGGTTTAGTTTTTATTTTTTTGCTAGCAGCACCTAGGCTTATGAACAGGCCAAGAGCTAAGACAAGCCGCCTAGAGGAAAAGCTGCGGGTGCACCAACACCTGTGCTAAGAGACCAACACTTGTCCCTGCTGATGCGGCGCTTATAGTTGAAGCTCCAGTATTAACATAGGAAAACAGCATTAAAGGCAGCAGAATACCTTCGTTTGGTTTTGCTGTATTTTGAAAGGTCCTGCTCTAGTTTTTGTTGCATTTGGTGTAATGTTTGTTAATCTGAGGTTTTTTTACTTAGGGGTTTATAACAGCAGAATTGCCTGCTATCTCTTCTTTTGGCGGTGCTGTAGGCACATTTGGATAAACCTGAACAGACATGTTTTTATAAATGAAAAATAATTTAGTATACTACAGTTTCTAATCTGTTAGCTTTTAATATCGCTGCGCATCATATAATAAAAACAAATGTTCATTAAAGCGGTTTTTCAGCTTCTTCTTCTTTATCAATTTGAAGTTTATTACGTCTCTCAGTTCTCCGCTTCATGTAACTGATTATCCTCCGTTTTACCTTAGGTCAATCCATAGACGTATTTTGTTGTTAAAAAATCATCAGTCTTACACTGTGAAGGTGCAGATCTTTAGCCACAAGGTCATGGGTTTGGATTTCTACACCTCCCGCCCAAACAGTTTTCTTATTTCATTCAAATGCTGATAAGGTTTAAAACCCGCTAGCATAGATTTGGTTAGGACTGCCCCCAAACGGCATTGTACTTTCGTTATTTTTGGATTAAAAAAATTTTCACTTCCTCTTTTGAATGGTCTCATCTTCACACAGCATATAAAATACCTTTAAGCGATCTTGCTGCGACGTAAAACTAAATTCCATATGTGCTGCCCTGCTTAGGGTATGTTTATGATGAATACTTTCGTAAAATATTGCAATCTGACGATATGGCGCTCAATCAGCCTTGCTAAATTAAGTTGCTAACAACGTCAAACTTAAAGATGTCAAAAATCGTACTTTGCTTCCGGGGTTCGATGATTTGATAACCCTTTTATTCATTAAAAGTTAGTCATATGACATCTGCCCTTTTTTGCTCCTTGAAAGTTGGCGATGCGCTTTAACAACTCAAAATCTAAGGGAATTTGAAAAGCGATTTCCAAACGCAAATTTACGCCACAGACTTTTTGCCGTCTTAGTATCTGCGCACTATTCTATGTTTTAGTGCTTCTTATTTCTTCCTTGAACGCAAAATCGCATTTCATTCCGGTTACCATAATCAGAAGGTTAAAAATATGTCGCATTGTTAATGAAAAAATTTTTTTTGCCCCTCAAGTTTTTAGAAATTTTTTACGATTGCCGTCCCAGATTCTGACAAAATGTCCTTTTTGGGGCGTTGTTGAGCACGCTTTTTTGAAGTAGAAAAGCCAGAGCCTGGCACATCCTCATTTGCCCGGTTGAAATTTGACTAGTTAAGAATTGATCTGCATCATAGTAATGGATATTTGGAACATAATGGCGCTTTTTTCCCTTTACGCCAAAGGGTTCTTCAGACTTCTTTGGGGTTAAGAATCGAGCCATGTGCTTGTGGGCATGTTTTAAAAAAAATAAAAATTATTAATTATTTTAAAAACCTGGCGGCATTGAAAATGCAGAAGATTATGTGTTTTGATCTTGGGACGACATAGTGAAATGTTCCTTTAATACAGCATCGTCAACGTCTCAAATGCGGCATGAATTTAACAGAAAGTAGGTTAAATCTTTTTACGAAAGTTTAGCAAGAACCCTCCGATTTTTGGGCCCAAATGATTTTGAAATTTAAAGTGTCATTTGTCTGTTAAAAAACGATCAAGGGAACTTGTTCTTACAACTAAACCCGACCATTAAAGTTTTAGCCAGAGTTCATTATACAAGACTCAGTGTGAAAGATTCAAAATCGCCTTGGTCTTGTTAGACCGAAAATTAAGGGCGGAGGCAGTTTCTAAACTTCAAAACACACCTGCAGGAAACTCCCAACTTTGCTAGCCAAATACAAAACATGGAACTTGAAGAATTAAATCAATCGGCAGATGGGAAAAATAAATGCAATAGAAGCAGAAAACCCGTTTTTTTAGAAGAAACAGCATTAAAGACTATACACGACTCACCGCTACCCATGCGAGAAATAACGGCCCTTGATCATGCTTTAAAACCTTTAGGGCGAATTAACAAACAATTTAGCAAAAACTAGGTGAACTAGATGAGCATAAAAAAGAGAAAAAGAAAAACCGTGAGGCTGATGACGCCAAAATTAGGGCCTGTATTAAAGAAAGAAAAAACCCAAAGACTAAAAGATCTTGAACAAGAGAGATCAGCAAGACTAGAAGCGCTGACTACTAACCGAGACCAATTACGAACTCAAGTGAATAGAATAAGAGAAACTATCGAAAAATTTTTTTATGAAGAAACAACGCTACGAAAGGAATTACGAACGCTGTTTAGAGAGCACGGCGTCACATTAGCAAGCGTTATACGGCCTTAGGATTTGCAATAAGTACACTGGTGATGGCTATTTACAGGCGGTGGTGGAGAGCAAAGTTCAGTGCCTCCCCGCCATCGCCTTCCACCTGATAAATCATGGGTAAAAAAACAACTTGTAAACTTGCGAGTTTATTAAAAAATTTTGCCAGTAAAGCCGTTTGACGTTTTCCTGGTTATTTGGCAGTATTGTTTAGCTGGCTTTTGTCTACTGCAAAGCAAAGTGTTGGCTTTATGGCCGAGCACTTATGGGCATTAGTTCTCGTAATAGTTGGGTTACTATTTAGTAAGATAAAGACCAAGTAATTCTATGCCTGTTAATCCAAGAAAAAGCGCTGTCTTTTTATATTCATGGTCTGAGTCTTCAATGACTTTGGGGGTTTGGACTTCGGGGATTAGATGATTAATCTTGGGTGTCTTTTATTGTTTGTATATTACTGGCTCAGAATTTATGTCGTTTTTTCCCAACCTTCTGTTATTGCCTGCTATAAGAATTTCATTTTATAGTTTATTATTGTCCCTATCTGGATCTGAGGTCAGAAGGCAGCATGTATTAAACCAGTGCCAACAGCAAAGTCTACTTTCGATTTTTGCGTTATTGTAAAACATGTTGGTACCTTTGAATACTTGAAGGTAAATCAACTGTAGAATTAATGGCGTCCTCTAAATTTGCTAAGTATTGTTTTTGTGCGTCAAGCCAGTAGAAGATCAGTTATGCTCGATCTCGCCTGTGCTTTCGAACCTAGCAAACACCAAACGTTAAGTACGAATGAGTCGTTTATTCGTTCTATTCCCGCCCTAGTTAGGCCCTTAGAAGTGTCTAAAATAAATGTTGTCCCTTTCTGTTTTATGCTCTTGCTGTAGGGACCGGGCTCAACAGTTGTGCCAAAAAAGAAGATTTGAAAGGAGGATGCCAGTCATAGTTTATACTTTCTGTGCGTGCCCGAAATAAAGGGCGCCTAGGCCATGATTATGATCCAACCTTTTTTCTAAAGCCTGTCTTGGTGTTAATATTTAATTCGTTTACAGTTTTTTCAAAAACGCTTCATGTCTATGTTGCTGAGTGATTTAAACGGTTTGTCTTGGCAATGGCCTTTGCAGTTCAGCAAAATACGTCGAGGTGTAATAGAAATTAAATCGTACACTGACCTCACCAAGGGATCATGGTGATTTAAATATCAGCAACGCCACTCCCCCCCAGTTGACGCGCAAAACACGCAAAGTTTAAATGGTTCTGATAAAACTGCATCGGATGACCTAAACCACGCTTTCTTGATGGTTTTCTTTCAATAGGGGTTAAGATATTGCTTATGGAGTTCTCACCCTTTTATGAAAAGAGGCAGTCTGGTCCAGAATGTCAAGAGAACAGTTGCTATATTTTTAAAATTGTGTTTGGCCCCCAACAGAATTTTGCACCATTATTTTATGCACTCATTTTTTTTCTTTAAAAATGTTTGTAACAATAACAACCCAAGACCGTCCTTCGTTTTTGAATGCTATTGATAACAATTGCGGGGCCAAAACGTCGCGCTCCATGAAAATATTCTAAAAGTCGTATTTGGGTTTAATATAAACGAAGCCAAGGAGAATAATACGGTTCTAAAAGTTAATTTTAAAGAGGGAAGGTAGTTAGCGGTTACCATTACCTGATGTTATTACGGTTTGTTCGCTAAAGAAACAATGAGTAATTGAATACTCTCAACTTAACAATGCGAATCTAAAAACATGTTAAAATTCAACCTGAAGAAGAAATACACTTACCTTTTTGATGTGGAGGGTAGCTAAAATGTTTTGGCTTTCGATGACATTTTGATTTAGAGTTTGCCAAACAAAACTACTTATGAGGAGAAAACCGCTCATCTTGCATTACATTCAGTTTCTTATGTTCTTTTGGATGAGCTGTGCACTGATGAAACTTAAAGACGAAGGCCCTCAATGTTTTAAGAGCTCTGCCGTCAGGGAAGCGCATATTTCGATTTGAAATTATACAATCCTAATTTTCGTTAAAGATTGTTTGTGGGAGGGGCGATCATTTAAATATAAAATCAAAGACAAAACGGGGAAGCAGTCGTTAAAATTGGAAACCTGCACATTGTTTGGAAAAAAATAATAAAACTGTACTAAAAATGTCGCGGGGGCCAGAGAACCGGGAGTTACATTTTGCGCCTGTGAGGTGTATAACCTTAGAATTAAAAGGACCTTGCAGACGTTGCAGGGCTTTGAACAGAATGGTGGATAGGCGCTTTGTATGGTTTTGAGTACATAAAGATGGTGATTATAAACGCAAAGAGGTTGGCGAACAAAAAGTTTCCTAAACTAGAACTGTGCGCAAATTTTAGAAGCAAATTTAAAGTGGCCAGTATGAATATAAAAAAGTTCGAAAGCCTGACCTCAAATGGCACTTAGAACCATATTTAGTTGGGAAATAAAATTTGAATTCATAAACCCATTTACATATTTTAGCCGTCAAAAAGTTTCAGAAAAGCATTCAACTCTGGCCCTTTACATGTAAGTCTTATGCAGATGACAATAGTCGGAAAGAGATTGAAATAAAGCCGTATGGGAAAAAACAGTACATCCTCCACAGAAAAGAAGCGGTTTTAAAAAAGGCTTCTACAAATTACAGTTCATGCCGCAAAAGAATTAGGGGAACGTTCACAATAATATTTGAAATTTCTGTCTTAAAAGATAGGAGAAGGATGGGGTTGTGGGCGTTAGTGACGTCCTTTTAAAGGAATTCTAATTAGCTGGCAAAACTTTGGCGTTGACAGTCTTAAAGTTACTGTTGGTCATTTTCCAATGGGAGATTTAAGGTCATAACACCCAAACAACAAATCAATATTGTCCCAAATAGAAACAAATCTTACAGCACTGAATTGGGTTAATCTTCACATTTAGACCTTATAGGATTTTATTTACTGAACAAGTTTTAACAGAGGGCATGATAAAAACAATAACCCGGGTTAGATTAAGTTCTGTTATAAAACTATGGAGCAGTTAAACTTTATGACAAAAACTCCTCATTGCTCATGATTTGTGGGCAGATGGTTGTGGAAAAACAATATTTGTCCTAGACCTATTACAAAAAGTTTATCGCTAAAAATTTTAATCATATTGTGGTTTTCTGTCCAACACTTAAATGGAACAAAGCATATCATGATAGAAGGTTTATATGGACAGATGATGACAAATATTTAGTTAATCCCAGCAATTAACTGAGTGAGTGTTTAGAACAGTTTTTAGACTGTTTGAAGGAACGCAGACACTATTTATTATAGATGACTGTTCAGCAGAAGAGACATAGTTAAAAAGAGAAACACTTTGTCGAAACTAGCTTTCAGTGGAAGGCATGCTGGGATAAGTGTGTGGATTTTATGCCGAATATAACTCGGTTTTAAAAGACTTTAGAGAAAAGTTAAAGACTGTAGTGTTATTTTACATGAAGACAGGACTCATTTTAAGAATGTTTGCGCGAAAATGATGTTATTGAAAATGATAGGGAAAAAAAAAAGATTAAACAAAACTGAAATCTGAAAAGTTTAGTAAAAATTAGTTTTGAAAACGGATAACCCCACACAGTATGTTTGTTTGTAGGGTCGTTATTTTTTGGTTACTTGTCAGAGAACAGGAATAGGCGGGTTTTAGGGGGGGCCCTTTCGCCCAAAAAACTCGGTGGGGGAAGCAAAGGGCCCCGGTCGGCCTTTTTTGTTCTCTGTCAGTTTAGAAGCTTTGATGAATAAGAAGGAAAATTTTTTTTTTGCATGCACTTTAACCCTGTCATAAAATATAATAACACGAGGGGACATTGAAAGGCTTAACAGCCTATGTAATTGATTACGTCCCCACATTACTATACTACTACTATAAGCTCACTGGACCAGGGAAATAATATACCTGATGAGTGGCGAGATTTCGAGCATTGTTCCCTTATTCAAAAAGGGTGACAAACAAAAGCAGGAACTATAGACCTGTATCTCTTACTCCATATCAGCAAAACTACTTGACACATAATAATTAAAACTAGCATAATGGACCATCTTGACAAATATGACTTCTTAAATAACGCCAGCATTGGTTTTCAGGGGTGCAGATCTCCGATCGATCGGAAATCCGATTTGCGAATTTTTGAAAAATGTTGCTTTCCGATTTTAAGCAAAAAACGCGTAAGTGTTCCGATCTCATTCGATCGGAAAAAAACCGTCCGAAGCGAATGTCTCCGACGAGTAAATCGGGTAGGAATCCCCACGGGATGGATAGAGTGTTCTCCTTAAAATTGCTCTTTACTGCAAGTGAAGCGGGAAACGGAAATAGTCAGGCGAAACAGGTTCTTAGCGGAAATGATGTCATCGACTTTATCAGTATGCGGTAGAAGACGCCAGTCTTGTGGATCACGGAATGCAGCGGCATGGTCTGGAAAGCTGAATAAAAAAATGGTATAAGTTTGTCAAGATCGCGGAAATATGAAGTTTGTCGAAAGGGGTTGTGATGTGAGTGAACTTGAAAAGGATGTGAAATTTAAATGGAGATGGGCCTGGCTAGAGGAAAAAAATGACAATGACAGTGGTGTGAAATTGGGAGAATGGTTGTCAAAAAGTGCCCGTTTGCGGGCACGTGTTTCTGTGTCCCGTGTGGTAAAACGCTCCTTTATTCGAACCGAGGAAAGAAGGCACTTTCTTCCCATGCTGACGATTCACAGCATGCAGCAAACTTGAAATCAGTCAGACAAACGTGTACCCTCGACGGGTGCAACAAAAAAACCTCCACCAAATCAAGTGTAAGCGAGGGGACGGCTTGAACTGAAGTCTGTGCGTGTTGTTTTTTAGCTGACATTGTTACCACTTTCGTTGAGTCAGGCCCTGGTTGATTTGTCCAAGCGACTTTCTGCTGACAAGGTTGCTCTGTCAGCGTTATCTTTTGGTCGAAATGTGAGACCTACACAATGAACACGGTGTCGCAACCACAATGAAAGAGGACCTTTCAGAAAACTGCGTCGCCCTGGGACATTCTTCTCCCTCAATGTGGACGAGGCAACAAACAATAACAATGATAAAAATTGTTATGTTCTTGTCCCGTACTTTGATCAGGGCCCCTTTGGAAAAGTTGTTATTGATCATTTGGATCTAAAGTTGTGAATTTGGCGACTTCAAAGAACATTTTTGATGCCCCTTTCTTCTATACTAAATGAGAGAGACCTGGGGTGGGAAAGTGTGTGTCTGTGTGATGGACAATTTTCAATGCAATGAGAGGGAAGATAGGTGGTGTTGAGACAAATTATACGGAAAGAACAAACCCGCTGCTTGATATCAGTGGAGACACCATTTAATTGTCCACACCAGCGCCAGCCACATGTTCCAGCAGTTCGACCAGAAGTTTTTGCCGCTTCAAGAATTGGCAGGTGATTTGCACTACGACATTGAAGAGTCATCGCCGAAGGCCAGCTACCTCTTCAGCACAATACGGAACACCTGTATGGCAAGAAAGCTAAACGTCTGATCTGGCTATTCCAAACAGGTATGTTTACTTTCGTTTCTAAAGAATTGGGGTATCTTTTAATTTTTGCAGCTTGTGTTTATGTGAATGTGAAAAACATAAGCTGACTGGTATAATATATTTTATGGAAATAGGGAAAAAGGGCGGAAAGAAAGAACACAAAAATTAAATGATTTTTGTTGTTGGGTTTTTGTTGTTGTTGTTGTTTTTTTTTTGTTTGTTTGTTTTTGTGTGTGTGTGTGTGTGTTGTTGTTTTTTTTTTTTTTGGGGGGGGGGGGGGTGTATATTGACCAAAAGTAATTAAATGTAATTATTAACGATAATACTTATCCACTCACTCACCCACTCAGCCCCATGACTTTTTTGTTTTTTTTGTTTTGTTTTTTAAGCTGCCAATTTTTTTTTTATTGCTTTTTATTTTCAGTATATTATACAATATTTACATTTTTTCCATTAATCGTAGTCTGGTCCATCATTCTTCCATTAGCCCTTATTCATTTAATTTATTTTCATTTTTCTTTTATTTCTTACATTGTTTTTTTTCTTTTTCTCTATTATCTTTCCTTTTATTTCTGAGTTTTGTTTTATTTCCTTTTCATTGCATTTTTTTCGTGTTTTTTTCATTTTTTTTTTAATTCTATAGGGGGAGGGGAAAAATCTGCCCTGTGGGAAAACAATGTATAAGATTCACCCTCCCCATCCCTTTTTCTTCCCCCTAATTTAATAAATTAATTATTGGGGTAATTTTAAGTAAAATTTTTTGGTTCCTGCTGAAGCACCCTTCTGGTAAAAATTTTGAGTTTGCTTGTTTAAATTCAAATTAAATAATTTGCTTCTCTATTAAAGTATTTGCTTAGCAATTTTATGCCCGCGACCCCTTCCCCTCTCTCACTCTGTCTGTCTGTCTGGGCTGTCTGTCTCTCTCTCTCTCTCTCTCTCTCTCTCTCCTCTCTCTCTCTCTCTCTCTCTCTCCTCTCTCTCTCCTCTTTCTCTCTCTCTCTCTCTTTCTTTTTCTTTTTTATTCACACATACCATACTTCATCTATTCTTATAAAATTTTAATACATTTTGATTACTTATTGTGGAGCATGCGTGTGTGAGGGCACATGGTAAAAAGCAGACTGCTTATTGTATTTACCCTCATAAAAATCATCTTGCCTTTACTCTACCCATGTTGTTCTGAAGATGTGTGTAAAAACGTCATACTAATAGGTGTATGCCAACGTTGGGGGACATTCTGTTTATGCTATAGTGCGTTATTTGTTCTTTTGTTATAGGTTCTTGCAGATGCAGCAAGTTGCTGATCGGCTTTCATGAGCTTATGGATGCACTCATGTCTTCTACTTTGCTTTCCTGGACTCCGAAGGAGAGGCAAAAATCGGGGCTGATCAAGGCTCTGTTCGAAAGTATGCCACTCCAGAACAATCACAAAGTAAGATCAATGCCATACTGCAGACCTGCCTACCCTTCCGTATTCGTCCCTAAACTTACGGAAATTAACCCCCCATTACGGAGGTACGATTTTTTCCGTGCGAAATTACGGAAAAGAAAAATTTAAAAACTACGCAAATTCCAGACTCGAAAAATTGTTTGACTGCTAGACCTTTCCGAGACCACAGAAATAACTTCCCTTGACTCAAGCCGAAACCACAGATGGTTCGGAACTTGCGATTGGTCAATGTGGTGCTGTGGCCAACCGACGCGCCATCACATCTGTGCGCGCCCTTCGAGCCTTTTGTTCAGCCATTGTAAGACAAGTTTCAACCGGGTTTTTTTGCCGGCGATTGTGAAAATGGCGGGGGAAATCTTCTTAAACGTTTGCATGAAACCGACGACGAGGGTTCGAAAACCACTGTGCCACAACGGGAAAGAAGGCGAAAGAAGCATGTGTTCCGAAGTAAATACACGCGGACTTGGCCTTGTCTTTTGCAATCCAAAAACATGGACCTGGATTTGTATAGCTCCCTCGGACATGGGGAGCAAATGACTGCAAGCCCTATTTTTGGAAAACCTGAACAGACATGCTTTTTATAAAATGAAAAAATAATTTAGTATACTACAGTTTCTAATCTGTTAGCTTCAATATTCACTGCGCATCATATAATAAAAACAAATGTACATTAAGCGTTTATCAGCTTCTTCTTCTTTATCAATTTGAATGTTTATTACGTCTCTAAACAGTTCTCCCCTTCCATGTAACTGATTATCCTCCGTTGACCTTAGGTAAATCCATAGACCGTATTTTGTTGTTAAATAATCATCAAGTCTTACACTGTGAAGGTGCAGATTTTTAGCCACAAGGTCAACTGTTGGTTTCTACACCTCCCCCCCCCAAAACAGTTTTCTTATTTAAATAAAAAATGCTGATAAGGTTTAAGCCCGCTAGCATAGTTTTTGGGTTAGGACTGCCCTCAATCGAGCATTGTACTTTCTTTATTTTTGGATTAAAAAACTTTTCAACTTCTCTTTTGAATGGTTCTTCATCTTCACACAGCAATAAAATACCTTTAAAAGCGATCTTGCGCGACGCTAAAACTAAAATTCCCATATAGGGGTCTGCCCTGTTTTCTAGGATATGTTGTATGATGAATCACTCTTTCGTAAAATATTGCTAATCTTGACTGATATTGGCGCTAAATCAGCCTTGCTAAATTAGAGTTGCTAACAACGTCAAACTTCAACGAGATGTCAGAAATGCTGTACTTTGCTTGGGTGTCTGATGATTTGAAAACCCCCTTTTGTATTCATTAAAGTTAGTTCATATGACAATCTGTCTTTTAATGCTCCTTGAAAGTATGGCGCATGCGCTTTTAACAACTCAAAATCTAAGGGAATAGAAAAGCGTTTTCCCAAAACGCAAAATTTACAGCCACATACTTTTTGCCGTCTTTAGTATCTGCGGCACCTTTTTCTATGTTTTGGGTGCTTCTTCATTTTCTTTCCTTGAAACGCAAAGCAGCCCTTTCATTCCCGGTTAGCCATAGATCAGAATGGGTTAAAAATATGTCTGCATTGTGTAATGAAAATTTTTCTTGCCCCTCAAGTTTTATAGAAATTTTCTTAACAAATTGCCCGTCCCAGATTCTGTACAACTGTCCTGTTTGGGTCTGTTGTTGAAGCGACCCGCTATTTTGAAAGTAAGACGCGCAGAGCCGGGCACAATCACGTCTTTGCTCCTAGGTCTGGAAATTTGACAGTAAGAATTTGATCTGCATCAATAGTAGATGGATATTTGGAACAGTAATGGTCCGTTTATTTCCCTTCACCCCAAAGGGTTTTTCAGACTTCTATGCGGGTTAAGAACGAGCCATGTGCTTGTGACATTTTTTATAAACAAAATAAAAAATTAATTAATTATTTAAAACCATGGCAGGCATTGAAGATGCAGAAGATTATGATTTTTTTGATCTTGGAGACGACATGATGAAATGATTCCTTTAATACAGCATCGCTCAACGCTCTCAATGCGGCATGAATTAACAGAAAGTAAGGTTAAATCATTTTACGAAAGTTTAGGCCAAGAACCTCCCGAATTTATAGACCCAAATTATTTTTGAATTAAAAGATGATCATTTGTCTGTAAAAAAACGATAAAGGGGCAACTTGTTCGGCTTCCCAACTAAACCCACCCATCAAAGTTTTTAGCCAAGAGTACAATTATACAAAGACTCAGTGTGAAAGATCAAAATCGCCTTGGTCTTGTTAGACCGAAATTAAGGGCGGAGGCAGTTTCTAAACTTCAAAACACACTGCAGGAACCCCAAACAGCTAGCCAAATACAAAACATGGAACTTGAAGAATTAAATAAATCGGCAATGGAATAATAAATGCAATAGAAGCAGAAACCATTTTTCAAAAAGAAACAGCATTAAAGACTATACACGACTCACCGCTACCCATGCGAGAAATAACGGCCCTTGATCATGCTTTAAGAACCTTAGAGGCGAATTAACAAACAATTTAGCAAAACTAGGTGAACTAGATGAGCATATAAAAAGAGAAAAAGAAAAACTCGTTGAGGCTGATGACGCCAACTTAGGGCCTGATATTAAAGAAAGGGAAAAACCCCAAAAACTAAAAGATCTTGAACAAGAGAGATCAGCAAGACTAGAAAGCGCTGACTACTAAACCGGACCAATTACGAACTCAAGTGAATAGAATAAAAGAAACTATCGAAAAAATTTTATATGAAGACACAACGCTAGCAGAACGAATACGAACGCTGTTTAGAGAGCACGGCGTCACATTTGCAAGCGTTATAACGGCCTTAGGATTTGCAATAAGTACACTGGGGGATGGCTATTACAGGCGGTGGTGGAGGCAAAGTTCAGTGCCTCCGCCGCCATCCGCCTCCACCTGATAAATCATGGGAAAAAAACAACTTGATCATCTGCGAGTTTATTAAAAAAATTAGCCAGTAAAGCCCTAGACGCTTTACCTGGTATATTAGGCAGTATTGTTAGCTGGCTTTTGTCTACTCAAGCAAAGTAGTTGGCTTTATGGCCGAGCATTATGGGCATTAGTTCTCGTAATAGTTGGGTTACTATTTATAAGATAAAGACCAAGTAATCCTATGCCTGTTAATCAAGAACAAGCGCTGTCTTTTTATATTTATGGTCTGAGTCTTCAATGATTTGGGGTTTGGACTTCGGGGGTTAGATGACTTAATCTTGGGTGTTCTTTTATTGTTTGTAATATTACTGGCTCAGAATTTATCGTTTTCCAACCTTCTGTTCATTGCCTGCTATAAGAATTTTCATTAATATAGTTTATTATTGCCACGTGAGTCTGAGGTCAGAAGCAGCATGTATAAACCATGCCAACACAAAAGTCTACTTTCGATCTTGCGTAAATTTTAAAACATGTTGGAACCTTTGAATACTTTAAGGTAAATCAACTGTAGAATATAATGGCGTCCTCTAAATTTGCTAAGTATATTTTTTGTGCGTCAAAGCCAGTAGAAAGATCAGTTAAAGCTCGATCTCGCCTGTGCTTGCGAACCTAGCAAACACCAAACGAAAATACGAATAGAGTCGTTTAAATTTGTTCTATTCCCGCCCTAGTTAGGCCCTTAGAAGTGTCTAAGATAAATGTTGTCCATGCTGTTTTATGCTCTTGCTGTAGGAAACCCGGGCTCAACAGTTGTGCCAAAAAAGAAAGATTTTAAAGAGGATGCCAGTCATAGTTTTTACTTTCGTGCGTGCCCCCGAAAATAAAGGGCGCCTAGGCCATGATTATGATCCAACTTTTGTCTAAAGCCTGTCCTTGGTGTTTAATATTGACTCGTTACAGATCCTTTCAAAAGCCTCTTGTCTATTCTGTTTGCTGATGGATTAAACGGTTGTTCATTTGCAATGGCGCTGCAGTTCAGTCAAAATACGTCTGGAATGTGTAAAGGAAATAAATCTTACACTGACCTCACCAAGGATCATGGTGATTTAAATTGAGATCAGCATACGCCACTCCACCCCAGTTGAACGCGCAAAAAACACAGCAAAGTTTAACTGGTTCTGATAAAAACTGCATCGGATGACTTAAACCACGCTTTCTTGATGTGCTTCGTTTTCAATAGGGGGGTTAAGATATCTGCTTAATGGATTACTCACCTTTTATGAAAAGAGGCGTCTGGGTCACAGCAATGCAAGAGTAACAGTTGCTATATTTTGAAATGTAGTGGCGGCCCAACAGAATATTTGCACCATATATTTGAATGCACTCATTTTTATTTCGTTTAAAAAATGTTTTGTAACAATAACTAACCAAGACCGTCCTTCGTTTTTAGAACATGCCTATTGATAACAATTGCGGGCCCAAAAACGGTCGCGCTCCATGAAATATTCTACAAAAGTCGATGGTTTACTATAACGAAGCCAAGAGAATAATAACGGATCAAAAAGTTAATAAAGAAGGGAAGGTAGTTAGCCGGTAACCATACCTGAGGTTATTACGGGTTTTGTCGCTAAAAGAAGCAATGAGTAATTTCAGACATTACTCTCAACTTAACAATGCGAATCTAAAACAATGTAACATTCAACCTAAATGAAGTAGCACATTACCTTTTTGATTGGAGCTAGCTAAAATGTTAGGCCTTTGCAAGGATGACAATCATAGATTTTAGAGTGTGCCAACAAAACTACTTTGAGAGAAAACCCCCTCTCGATCTGCATTACTTACAATACTCATGTTCATTTGGATGAGCTGAGCACTGATGAAAACTATATAACGGAAGGCCCTCAACTGTTTTAAGAGCTCTGCCGTCAGGGAAAGCTGCATATTGCGATTATGAAATTATACAATTCCCTAATTACAGTTTAAAAAGATGAGTTTTGTGGAGGGGCATCATTTAATATAAAGATCAAAACAAAACGGGAAAGTCGTAATTGTGATAACTGCACATTGTTTTGGAAATAAAATAATAATCTGTACTAAAAAATGTCGCGGGGGCCAGAAGAACCGGGAGTTACATTAGCGCCTGTGAGGTGTATAACCTTAGAATTAAAAGACCCTTGCAGACGTTTCATGCAGACTATTGACAGAATGGTGAGATAGCGCCTTTGTACGGTTTTTGAGTACACTAAAGATGGTGATTATAAACGCAAAGAGATGGCGACACCCAAAGAAAGGTTTTCCTAAACTAGAACACGGCGCATCTAGAAGCAATATAAGTTTGGCCAGTATTAATATAAAAGAGTTCGAAAGCCTGACTCTCAATGGCACTTAGAACCATATTGAGAACATGGAAATAAAATTTGAAATCATAAGCCCATTTACATATTTTAGCCGTCAAAAAAGTTCAGAAAAGCAAACACTCTGCCCCTTTACATGTACGGTCTATTGGGGGGGCCCCCATATGACATTAGTCGGAAATGAGATTGAAATAAAGCCGTATGGGAAAAACAGTACAACCTCCACAGAAGAGAAGGCGTTTAAAAGATGCTTCTACAAAAAATCCAGTTCATGCCGCAAATGAAATTAGGGACACGTTCACAATAATATTTGAAATTTCTGTCTTAAAAAGATAAAGAGAAGGATGGGTTGTGGGGCGTTAGTGACGTCCTTTTTAAAAGGAATTCTAATTAGCGTGGCAAAACTTCGGCGTTGACATCTTAAAGTTCCTGTTGTCATTCTTCACAGGTGAGGATATGAAGGTCATAACAACAAGCAAACAAAATCATATTAGTCTAAATAGAAACAATCTTACAGCACTGAATTGGATTAATCTTTACACCAATTAGACTTATAGGATTTTATTAACTGAACAAGTTTTAACAGAGGCCATGATAAAAAACAATAACCCGGATTAGATTCAGTTCTGTTATAAAACATGGAGCATTAAACTTTATGACAAAACTCCTCATTGCTCATTGATTTGTGGCAGACTGGTTTGAAAACAATATTTGTCCTAGACCTATTACAAACAGTTTATATCAGCTATAATTTTTAATCATATGTGGTTTTCTGTCCAACACTTAAATGGAACAAAGCATATCATGAAGAAGGTTTAATGGACGAGATGATACATATATTAGTTAATCCTAGCAATAAACTGAGTTGAGTTTTAGAACAGTTTTATAGACGGTTTGAAGGATACCCAGACACTACTTTATTAAGTGACTGTTCACAGAAAGAGACATAGTTAAAAAGAGAAAAACTTTGTCGAAACTACTTTCAGTGGAAGGCATCTGGGATTAAGTGTGTGGATTTATGCCAGAAATAGAACTCGGTTTTTAAAAGAACTTAGAGAACAGTTAAAGACTGTAGTGTTATTTTCACATGAAAGACAGAGACACATTTGAAGAATGTTTGCGCGAAAATGATGTTATTGAAAATGATCAGAGGAAAAACAAGATAAACAAAAACTGAAATCTGAAAAGTTTAGTAAATTATTTTGAAAACGGATAACCCTAGCACAGTATGTTTGTTTGTAGGGTCGTATTTTTTGGTTACTTGTCATGAGAACAGGAATAGGCGGCGTTTAGGCCACTTTCCGCCCAAAAAACTCGTGGTGAAGCAAGTGGCCCAAGTCGGCCTTTTACTGTATCTCTGTTCAGTTTAGAAGCTTGATGAATAAGAAGTGAAAATTTAATATTGCATGCACTTTCAACCCTGTCCATAAAAGTATAATAACACGAGGGGACATGAAAGGCTTAACCAGGCCTATGTAATTGATTACGTCCCTACATACTACTACTACTACTACTAAAGCTTCACTGGACCAGGGAAGTAATATACCGGAAGAGTGGCGAGAAATGCGAGCATTGTTTCCCTTATTCAAAAAGGGTTACAAACAATAGCAGAGAACTATAGACCTGTATCTCTTACATCCATATTCTGCCAAAAACTTATTGAACACAAATAATAAAGACTAGCATAATGGACCATCGTGACAAATATGACTTCTTAAAATAACGCCCAGCATGTTTTTCAGGGTGCCCAGATCTCCGATTCAGAACGGAAATCCGCTTTGCGAAATTTGAAAATGTTGCTTTCCTTCCGATTTTAAGCAAAGATCGCGTAGTGTTCCGATCTCATTCCGATCGGAAAGAAAACCGGTCCCGAAGCGAATGTCCGCCGACAGTAAATCGGGGGTTAGGAATCCCGACGAGGATGGATAGAGTGTCACCTTACATTCTCCTGTACGCAAGTGAAGCGAAAACGGAAATAGTCACGAACACGTGTCTTAGCGAAATGATGTCATCGACGTTTATCAGTATGGCGAGTAGAAAGACGCCAGTCTTGTGAATCACGAATGCAGCGGCATGGTCTAAAAGCGATAAAACTGGTATAAGTTTTGTCAAGATCGCGGAAATAATGAAGATTGTCGAAAGGGGTTGTGATGGTGAGTGAACTTTGAAAAGGAGGTGAAAAATAATGAGATGGGCCTGGCTAAGAGGAAAAAAAATGACACTGACAGTGGTGTGAAATTGGAGAATGGTGTCAAAAAGTGTCCAGGTCGCGGGCACGTGTTTCTGTGTCCCGGTGGTAAAAACAGCTCCTTTATTCGAACCGAGAAAGAAGGCACTCCTTCTCCCATGCTGCGATTCACCAGCATGCAGCAAACTTGAAATCAGTCAGACAAACGTGTACCCTCGACGGTGCAACAAAAACAACCTCCACCAAACAAGTGTAAGCGTGGGGACGGCTGAACTGAATCTGTGCTGTGGTTGTTTTTTTTTAGCTTGAAACTTTTGTTTTACACCACTTTCGTTGAGTCAGGCCCTGTTGATTTTGTCCAAGCGACTTTCTGGCTGACAAGGTTTGCTCTGTCAGCGTTATCTTTTGGTCGAACATGAGAGACCTCACAATGACACACGGTGTCGCAACCCACAATGAAAGAGGAACCGTCAGAAAAACTGCTGCGTCCGCCCTGGGACAATTCTTCTCCCTCAATGTGGTCGAGCAACCAAACAATAACAATGATAAAATTGTAATTTCTTGTCCATACTTTGATCAGGACCTTAGGAAAAGTTGTTATTGATCATCTTGGCGCTAAAGTTGGTGAATTTGGCGACTTCAATGAACATTTTTGATGCCCTTACTTCTAATACTAAATGAAGAGACCTGGGTGGGAAAGTGTAAGTTCTGTGGCTGATGGACAATTGCAATGCAATGAGAGGAAGATAGGTGGTGTTGAGACACTTATAACGGAAAGAACAAACCTCGCTGCTTGATAGCAGTGGAGACACCATTCACATTGTCCACATCCAGCGCCAGCCACATGTTTCAGCAGTTCGACAGAAGTTTTTTGCCGCTCAGAATTGGCAGGTGATTTGCACTACGACATTGAAGAAGTCATCGCGAAGGCCAGCTACCTCTTCAGCACAATACAGGTAACACATGTATGGCAAGAAAGCTAAACGTCTGATCTGGCCTATTCCAAACAGGTATGCTTACTTTCGTTTCTAAAGAATTGGGCTATCCATTTAATTTTTGGCAGCATGGTGTTTATGTCTAAATGTTGAAACATAAGCTGACGGGTAATAATATATTTTAATGGAAATAGGAAGAAGGCGCGGAAAGAAGAACACAAGAAATAATGATTGTTTTTGTTGTTGTTGTTGTTTGTGTTCGTTGTGTTTTTTGTTGTTTGTTTTTTTTGTGTGTGTGTGTGTGTTGTTGTTTTTTTTTTTTGGGGGGGGGGGGCGTGTATATAGACCAAAAGTAATTAAATGTAATTATTAACGATAATACTGTTATCACTCACGCACACACTCAGAGCCCCATGCCATTTCTTTTTTAGTTTTTTTTGTTTTGTTTTTAGCTGCCAATTTTTTTTTTTATTGCTATTATTTTCAGTATATTATAACAATATTTACATTTTTTTTTCCATTAATCGTAGTCTGTATCCCCACATTCAGTTCCATAGCCATTATTCATTTTAATTTACTTTTCATTTTTCTTTTATTTCTTACATTGTTTTTTTTCTTTTTCTCTATGATCTTTCCTTTTAATTCTGAGTTTTGTTTTATTTCCTTTTACATTGCTATTTTTCGTGTTTTTCATTATTTTTTTTTAATTCTATAGGGGAGGATACATCTGCCATGTGGGAAAACAATGTATAAGATTCACCCTCACCCCATCCTTTTCCTTTCCCCCTAATTTAATAAATTAATTATTGGATAATTTTTAAGTAAAATCTTGGTTACCTGCTGAAGCACATTCTGGTAAAAATGTTATGAGTTTGCTTGTTTAACTTCAAATTAAATAATTTGGCTTCTCTATTAAAAAGTATTAATGCTTAGCACAAATAATTATGCCAAGCGACCCCTTCCCCTCTCTCACTCTGTCTGTCAGGCTGTCGTCCTTGTCTCGCTCGTCGCTCTCTCACCCGCTCTCTCTCGTCTCATCCCGTCTCTCTCTCCTCCTCTCTCTCTCTCATCTCTCTCTTCTCTCTCTCATCTTTCTTCTCTCATCTCTCTCTCTTTCTTTTTCTTTTAATATTCACACATACCATACCTATCAATCTATTCTTATAAATTATAATACATTTTGATTACTTAATTGTGAGCGATGCTGTGTGAGGGCCACATGGTAAAAAGCAGAACTGCTTATTGTATTTACCCACTAGAAAAATCATCTTGCCTTGACTCTACCCATGTTGTTCTGAAGATGTGTGTAACACGTCATACTAATAGTGTATGCCAACGGGGGGTACATTCTGTTTATGCTATAGTGCGTTATTGTTCTTTTGTTATAGGTTCTTGCAGATGCAGCAAGTTGCTGATCGCTTCATGAGCTTATGGATGCACTCACTGTCTTCTACTTTGCTTTCCTGACTCCAGAAGAGAAGAGGCAAAAATCGGGCTGATCAAGGCTCTGTTCGAAAAGTATGCCACTCCAGAACAATCACAAAGTAAGATCAATGCCATACTGCAGACCTGCCTACCCTTCCGTAATCGTCCGTAATCTTACGGAAATTAACCCCCCATTACGGAGGTACGATTTTCCGTGCGAAATTACGGAAAAGAAAATTGAAAAACTACGCAAATTCCAGACTCGAAAAATTGTCGACTGCTAGACCTTTCCGAGACCACAGAGTAACTTCCCTTGACTCAAGCCGAAACCACAGATGGTTCGGAACTTGCGATTGGTCAATGTGGTGCTGTGGGCCAACACGACGCGCCATCACATCTGTGCGCCCATTCGAAGCCTTTTGTTCAGCCATTGTAAGACAAAGTTTCAACCGATTTTTTTGCCGGCGATTGTGAAAATGGCGGAGAAATCTTCAAACGTTTGCATGAAACCGACGACGGGGTTCGAAAACCACTGTGCCACAACGGAAGAAGGCGAAGAAGCAAGTGTTCCGAAGTAAATACACGCGGACTTGGCCTTGTCTTTTGCAATCCAAAAAACATGGACCTGGATTTGTATACTGCTCCATCGGACATGGGGGAGCAAATGACTGCAAGCGCCATATCTCGGGGAAAATGCACAAAGAGACAGCTGCCAGTGCCTCTAGTCAGAAGATCACATCGTTGTTTACGAAATCCAGCGAGAGCAGCCGTCGGACCCACACACGGAAGATCACCAACGCAGAAAGACTGTTGTGTGAGCTGATCTGCGGAAACAACTTGTCCCTGAGCTGTGCTGACAAGATAGTGGCGAAAATGAAAAGGATGTTTCCAGACTCAGCAATCTCTCAGGCACAATACAAGGCTTAGTGCAACACACACACACACACACACACACACACACACACACACACACAGGGTTGCACATCCACGTCGGACATCGGACATAGACCGATTGCACATGCAAAATGTCCGATATAACTGGCAGTGAAGAGGACAAATGTCCCATTACTTTGCCGAAAACGCGGTCACTGTCCGATAGCTTTCCGATGCTCTCGGACATGGCACCGGCCGTTTATATCAAGCCCGCATAATTATTTGAGTCCGACCGTCGCACAGAACTCCAGTCTGTAACTTTAGTGTAAGCCCACTGCCCAGTGAATCACTAGGCCTATTACTAGTCCCGTGTGCCACTGGCACTAAGCTTAGTGGCGAGCCGTGGCGGTCTATTTTTAGCTCGTTGGCGTGCAACTCTGGCTCCCTGTCGCAGCCAGCTTGTGTCAGGGTTATTTTTAGCGTAAGCGGCTAAAGAGCGATAAGCCCTATTGTACTTGTTACGTGTTGTAGGCCATGTAGGCACATGTTGCTGAAGCGGAGACTGGAAAGGAATCCTTGCTCCACGACGAGGGTGCAAATGGAAGGACCAAGTGATGTCAAGGGGAATCAGAATGGGTGTTCAGGGTGACAGAAAAGTGGGGAGAGAAAAGGAAAAGAATGCTCTTCAACCAAAAAGACGACTCCAAATGAATCAATATTGTACTTGAATACTAGCATTAGCAATGAAAAGTGATTCAGAGCTTCAGATTGTTGGCGCGCCCGCGCCATTGGCGCATATTTTATCAGAATGACGCGTAACAGTCAGTGTGTATGCGCCAGCCTGGCGCGTCATAAAAATCGCCAACTTGTCTCGATCCTCGGTCTGTCGGTAGCCTACCAAGCCACACCAGGTCCAAGCACATGTGGCCACACAACGGAGTATAGTACCCAAACTGGCACCTTGCTGCCTTGCCTAGCATCGCTGTGTGTGATTGGCTGACAGCCAAGCACAACAACCAATCAGCGAACATCTATCAGTTTTACCTTGCAAAGGCGAAATCGTCTGGGTCCAGAAATCGTCTGACTTTTCAACACGTGTGGAATCGAGTCATCGTTCTGCTAAAGACAAGATGCCACCGAAGAAAAAGGTCAAACAAAGTGAAAACCAGCGGCAGCTAACTTTGTCAGCAATGTTTTCAAAGGATAAAACGAGTGGTAAGTGTTTAGTTTTTATCTCTTAGCTGAAAATTGAAGCCATCATTGTTTTTCTCTCCCTTTTAGTCTCTCTCAGCCAGCCGGCACGTGTATTTCCCCCCACTCCCCTTTCGGCTTTCCACTCCTCCCTCCCGCACTCCATTGTCTTTCTCTCCTTTCCCTTGTATCTTATCTCAGCAAGGCGGCATGTGTATCCCCCCTCCCTCCCCTCGCCCCACCCCACCCCCCTCCTCCAGCGTTTAGTGGGTCAGTCATCCAGCAAACTGCCACCGCTAAAAATAGCTAAGTGCCATGAACACATCGCGAGGAAGATGGGGTGGGAAAAGGGAAGAGAGAGAGAGACCGAGCGGAGAAGAAGAAAAAAGAGGAGGGGGGTGTTGGACAGTACACACACACACAGACACACACACACACTCTCTCTCTCTCTCTCTCACACACACACACACACACACACACACACACACACACACACACACACACACACACACACACACATATATATATCAGACTGACACTGACTGTGATAGGGTGTTATTAAAGATGGTGCACAAGAACCAACAGCTGGTCAATGTTCAGGCCCAGATCACTGCACCACTCCAAGTCCTCAAACGCCTGCAGCATGTCAACAAGATCCTGAACCAACAGCTGGCCCATCTTCAGCCCCAGATTTTGTTGACAGTTCTAGTAATGGCCGGATGATCACAGATGCTGAAGAAAGTGGGGCCCCCTTGCGTTGCTCCACAAAGAAAGATACACAACTGGCTCCTACTGCTCGCTATTTCCAATCAGAAGTGCCCTCACAAACACACATTGTGACCAGCTGATGAGGGTGTGCATTGATGGACCTAGCTTCCAGGACATGCCCTTTATGAGTGCAGTGCAGGTGTGGGCGGAAAAAACGCAGGCGTACCTGTTCAAGGACTAGGTGAACATACCTTTGATTGTCAATGACCCATCTTTTTCAAAATTGACCCATCATTTTGCATGGCCATGGTCAATGGCCCATGATGTCTGAAAACAATCTGAAGCTCTGGTGATTTAGGAAAGACACTGCCTCTGTGTGTGTGACTGTGTGTATGTGGACTAGTAATAGTATGTTTACCAACATGGCTTCCCACTCTAGGAGTATAGTCAGCTTTTGTAATACGATTAAATTTTTGTGTGCATAAAACTTAATAGGCCTATACATTCAATCTGGCTTGCGTTCAAAATGTCCGATTGATTTTGTTATGAAAGGACAAATGTCCTATTACTTCAGGGTGGTCCAGGACATTTGTCCTATAGATACTGCTAAGGATGTACAACCCTGCACACACACACATTTTTGTAGTTTTTTTTTTTTTTTTGGGGGGAGGGGGGTTGTACATTAGGTTCTTCATCAGTGGTGTCATCTGTGGTGACTGCTGTGTAAGTTACAAACTGTCAAGTATATCACCTTTGAATTGACCTGAAACTCCTGTCCTGAGTCTGTCATCAGCCATCATCCCAAGGTATTTTAATTCTGCTTTGTTGTTTTTGTTCCTTTTTTACTGTTTATATTTTTTGTTAAAATGTTAAAAATGTAGTTGGAGTTTTGTACACATTATTTGTTCAAAAACGCCGTGTATTACGCGTCCGTGGAATTACTGAAGGAAAATGCAAAATTACTGAAAATCTCTGTGGTTATTACTGATGAGCATAACATGAGGTAGGCAGGTCTGCATACTGGAACAGCAAGGAAAACAGTACAAGGTGGCATCAAAACCATCTACTTCAAGGAAAGAGAAAATCATTCTTTACCTTTTCCAGAGACCTGACCAGTTGACATTAGCTGTTGAAACCTACAGAGGCATCTTGGACCAGTTTTCAGGATACGTCAAATTGTTTCAGTCGGAGAAACCTCTTATCCACAAGCTGCATGCTGAAATGTTTATTGTGGTGAGACGTTTTTTTCTCACTGTTTCTTGATCCAGTACACATACCTGAACACGATTCTGGTGCATTGCTGAGGCTCGACCCAGAAAACAGAGACTTGCATCTCCGGGACAGACAACTGTGTGTTGGTGAGTTTTGCCGCCAACATATGAAAGAGTGCCTTCGCAACCAGCAGAAGAATGGATCATGGCTGCCATCTTTTTTCACTGCTTTGCGATGTGGCTACATTGCAGGTGCAAAGGTCTTCAGAAGCTACCACTGACCAACAGGAACATCACAAACCTTTCGGCGCTGGATCCAGGCCTTCAAAGGTCTGCTGCTACTGCATCTTCTCTGATGTCTCTTGCTGAGAAACTCCCCAACGTCATCCCTCCTGAAAGTCTTGGCAAACTTGACATTGAGCTGAAAGACTATACATGTGACTCACAAATAACACAATTTGATGTTGATGAAACGGCGCCAGATTTTCAAGTCAACACTGATTGGTGGGTGCCAGTCTTTGAACTCTCAAACAGGTCGGGAATGAACCAGGAACAGCGATACCAGATGCTCTCTATCCTTGTTAACCCTCTTGACAGCGGAGCGCCCGCTAGCGCCCAACCGGAAATCACACAGCCAAAATGCTGAGCGCCTGCCAGCGCCCGGTAAAACACGTGGCAACAATGGCGCCGCCATATTTCTCGTAGAAAAGGAAGTCTCGCGAGAA
This sequence comes from Conus ventricosus, assembly GCA_018398815.1. Classification (NCBI taxonomy): domain Eukaryota; kingdom Metazoa; phylum Mollusca; class Gastropoda; order Neogastropoda; family Conidae; genus Conus; species Conus ventricosus. The sequence goes on from JAFLJL010002010.1 coordinate 49,213, forward strand.
CGTGACTTCCTTCTTCCTGTGGCCATTTACTTCCGTTTGCAAAAAACCGCGAGTCGATACGTGCCGTAGTTCTCAAGTTACGAATTTTTAAAGTTTTGTGGTCGAAATGCTGTTTTTCGCCATCGCTAACATTGATTTCTGCCGTTCTATAACGAGATCTAGTGATGAAGATACTGTGATTTGTAGGATTTAGGGTATAACACTTAGTGAAAGTGCTGGGTAATGAAGCTTAGAGTGACCTAGATTTCGACTGGGATGATGTTCCAGTATGATTCGGAAGAAAGTTCTGAAGAAGATTTTTTTTTTTTTTTTTTTCCCCCCGAGTAAATGGCTCATGTGATATTCTTCAAACTTATGATGTAGCAACATATATATTCGTAGGACTTTTAAAAATTATTTTCATTTGACTATTTCCTTTCCTCTCTTTTAAATTAATTTTTTTAATTGGGTAACCATGTTCAAATTACGGAGTTACTTACCTTGCCGACGGTTTTTCGGCGTAACTAAGCTAAGGTAAGTGCATGCAAAAGAGGGTTAAGGCGCTGTTGAGCATCTTCTCAGGGCCCATTGTTGAAGGTTCTTTCAACATCATGGGGGACATCATGGAGGAAGACCGGGCAGCTCTTCTCACAGAAAATTATGAAGCATATGCCATCATCAAGCAAAGACTTAAGAGCACAAAAGCAACGGCAGTGACCATGAAAGTTTCAGAGAAAATGAAAAGAAGTGTTCTGAGATCATATCAGAAGTACCAAGAATCGGTCACAAACAGAAAGAAAGAAAAGTCGCATCTTCAGTCTCGACATAAAAGGACTATCGGCGAAGCCAGCAGCAGCACCCCCACCCCCAGCAGTTCCAAGAGCTCAGCCTCCAGTCTCCCAATAAGAGATCCAGGGCAGGCATCAAGTAAAAAAGCACAGTCAGAGACATTCTGCACCAGCAGCAAACTGCCTCCCTCAGCTTCCAGGACCTCTACTTCTAGTGCCAAGGAGACATCAGCACCAGCCAGCAGCAAACTGCCTCCCTCAGCTTCCAGGACCTCTACTTCCAGTGCCAAGGAGACATCAGCACCAGCCAGCAGCAAACTGCCTCCCTCGGCCTCCAGGATCTCTACTTCCAGTGCCACGGAGACATCAGCACCAGCCAGCAGCAAACTGCCTCCCTCGGCTTCCAGGACCTCTACTTCCAGTGCCAAGGAGACATCAGCACCAGTCAGCAGAAAAGCTTACTTTCAAGGTGTCGGTGAACGTCTTCGTGATGCTGCCAAGTCTTCATATGAGCAGCTGCAAAAATTGGCATGTGAGGCTGAAAAATATATATTCCAAAATGTGGCCTGTCAATTGCTTCAAAGGATTGGAGGCATCAAAGTACAAGGTAGACAGTTATGCAGCTGACCTGTATCCAACAGATGCCCCACCCCTCACTCCTGTGAAGATATATGGTGATGGCAACTGTTTGCCACGTAGTGCGTCATTGCTGGTGTTTGGAAATGAAGAGGGGCATGTGGAAATGAGGGCACGGATTGCTATTGAACTTGCTGTGAATGAAGATTTTTATTTGTCTGACTTCAGTCTGCGAGACAGATCACCTGGAGCACCAGAGCATGTATCCTGGACCACCCACTATGCTTCTTACAGCGATCATTTACCGTATGATGAGACATTGAATGCTGATCGCATCAGGAACGTTTTTCGTAAAGAAGTTTTGGAAGCAGTTGTGCCTGGGACATATATGGGAATGTGGCCATTACATGCAGTTTGTAGCATTTTGTGTACCCCTATCCAGTCAGTTTTACCCCCAGTATGGCGGTCATACTGTCAGAGATCATCTCCACAGGAAGATTTTCCCTCGTATGCCTTCAACTTCAAGTGTCACAAGCAACTCTGTCCCAAGCATCATGTGGTCTCGCTTGCTTGGCAAGGACTTGCCTGAAGCAGAATGGCGCCCAAGCCATTTTGTAGTGTGTTTGCCAGGAGATAAATGCACCACATCATTAAAGCGGAAACCTGCACAAGATATCCGGAGTTTTTTTGCAAAGACAGCAAAGTTTTAATTCAGTGCTTAACATTTTGAAGTGCTGTATTATTTTTCACTTACATTCATGACTCTAAATTATTGCTGCTGAGTGCTCTCATTGGTGTTGCTGCCTGCCTGGTGTTGCTGATACTGCCCTCTTGCCTGCCTGGTGTTGCTGATACTGCCCTCTTGCCTGCCTGGTGTTGCTGATACTGCCCTCTTGCCTGCCTGGTGTTGCTGATACTGCCCTCTGGCCTGCCTGGTGTTGCTGATACTGCCCTCTGGCCTGCCTGGTGTTGCTGATACTGCCCTCTTGCCTGCCTGGTGTTACTGATACTGCCTGCCTGGTGTTGCTGATACTGCCCTCTGGCCTGCCTGGTGTTGCTCATACTGCCCTCTGGCCTGCCTGGTGTTGCTGATACTGCCCTCTTGCCTGCCTGGTGTTGCTGATAATTCTCAGCAGAAACAGACTATGGCAGAAAAAACTGTTATCTGGAGAAACACTTGTAATGAGTGAACTTGTCCCAGCTGCCAGGAGAAAGAATGACGCTGTATTGAACACCAGGTTCCAGTAAAAAAAACATGACATTGAAATTGAGGGAATAGTAAGTGTTTAATTTATTCTTTCTCTCTGTTCCACATGCATGTATACCTGCTATAAACTGGACGCTATGCACGCAGCCTGTATACATTTCTATAATGCCCAGCTCATAGTAAGCACCTCCCCCTACCCTCCACACACATACACAAGCACATGTATACTTAACAAGCATGCACATACATGTTCTGGTACATGTACACATAAACTGGATGTTAGAATTGTCGCTGATAATTGTCTAAATGGTATATATATATGTAGCAATGACTGATCAAAGGATACAAATTGCCCTTTGTTATTTTTTAAAATTAGAATCCCCAGACGTTTAAAGTTTCAGATTTGACTTTTGCTGCAGATTAAGTTTCAGATTTACATGCCCTTAATCACTGGCACCCATGGGTTTTAGACAGTGAAGGAGTTGTGAGACTCAACTTATAACAACTCTCAATGATTTTAATAACTGTCTTAACAACACACAGCAAATAGATGCAATTTTATTAGACTTTTCTAAAGCCTTTGATAAGGTTGACCATGAGGGCCTGCTGCTTAAATTAGAACACATCGGCATTGGCGGTTCTTTGCTAAAATGGACTAGATCATTCCTCGTTGGGAGAACGCAGAAAGTTGTTGTGGAAGGGTCGTCATCCCATTGTAAACCAGTCTTGTCAGGTGTACCACAGGGAACTGTTCTGGGGCCCTTGTTTCTCTTAATTTATATAAATGACATAAGTAGAAATCTCTCTCCTGGAACTACTATAAGGCTTTTTGCAGATGACAGCTTAGTATATAGAACAATCAGAAGCAAGAATGATACACGCATTCTACAAGAAGATCTAAACGCTTTACAAGAGTGGGAAAGAACTTGGAAAATGGAATTTCATCCCCAAAAGTGCCAAGTGTTGCGTATATATGTAACAAACGCTCACCAATTAGATCAGATTATTCTATCCATAATACTATTCTTAAAGAAACTAATGCTGCAAATATTTAGGCGTGATTATAGATAGTCGTCTCAAATGGAAAGAACACTACAATTTATATGTAAGAAAGCAAATAACATCTAGCTCTTAAAGAATATCAATGACTGCCCCAAAGTTAAGACACTGCTACCAA
>JAFLJL010002011.1:7500-30151 GCA_018398815.1 Conus ventricosus
GTTGGAGGCTGGTTTTACCTCCACCCGTCCTTCTGTACTTATTCCCATCTCCAGCCCCTACTTCTGTGGCGAAGTATGGGCCATCGCGTTGGAGCGACCTCTGTATTCCCTTCTCATAGGGAATACCATCACATTTGCAGATGGACGCAGTCAGTCTGTGTCTACGGATCTGCCCATACAGGCGTGTGTGGGAGTTACTACATGCGCCAAAGCCAAGAAGCAGGAGCAGGAACTGCGTCCTGTTCTACAACCAATCTCTGACGAGGTGCTTGCAAGGGCCGATCCTGCTACCATGGTTCGTCTTCAGGCCAGGGACTTGGATGTCTAACGCTTACGACAACTGGTGGATTGTCCCGCTCAGTCTGCCCGACATGCCAAGGTGAGCTTTAAGCTCCACAAGGGGATCCTCTTTAGGGTCTTCACTCAGGCAGATCGGGTGGCCAAGCAGTTAGTCATCCCCCAAAGCTTGAGAGAATCTGTTCTCGCGCAGGCCAATGATTCACCCATGGCAGGCCATATGGGCTCAAAGCGGACCCTCGAGCGAGTAAGACAGGACTTTTTCTGGCCGTGGATGAAATCTCAGGTTAGGCAGTATTGCCGCAGTTGCGATGTCTGCCAACGGACAACGCCCAAGGGTCGCTTGACGCAGGTTCCCCTAGGATCAGTGCCACTGGTTGGGGAGCCATTCAGCAAGGTTGGTGTTGACCTGGTGGGACCTATTAATCCACCATCCGATCGCGGTCACTGCTATATTTTGGTAGTAGTAGACTCTATGCGACTCGATACCCAGAGGTTGTCCTGCTTAGGACTATCGATGCCCCTACTGTTGCTGAAGCTCTCTGGCAGATTTGGACGCGCACTGGCGTGCCCAAGAAGATCCTTTCTGACCAGGGAACTCAGTTTCTGTCTGAGACAATGCAGGAGGTGAACACTCTTCTCAATGTTCACAAGGAGACGAGGTCACCCTATCATGCGCAGGCCGATGGCCTTGTCGAGTGCTTTAATGGGACCTTGAAGCAGATGTTGCGTCGCCTGTGTGCAGAGCAACCTCGTGAGTGGGATCGTTTTATCCCTGCCGTGCTGTTTGCCTACAGGGAGGTTCCACAGGAAAGCATGCGCTTTTTTTCCTTTCGAACTCCTGTATGGCAGAAAAGTACGAGGACCCACCAACATCTTGAAGCAGATGTGGACCCACGCCGATATGGAACCTGTCGTCAAGGAGGAGAGTCGATACGTGGTTGATCTGCGTAACCGCATCGCTGACACCTGCCAACTTGCTCAGCAACATTTGCAGTCGGCAAAAGCCAAGTACAAGGCTTTGTATGAAAAGCGCAGCGTTGAGCGTTGGTTTGAGCCGGGTGATGAAGTGTTGCTTCTCCTTCCCCAAAAGAAGAACACGCTAACCTTGCTTGGCAGGGCCCTTTCGTGGTCTGCAGTCGTACGGGTGATTGGGATTACCATATTCGAGTTCGAGAGAAGAAGCGTTTGTATCACGCCAACCTCCTGAAAGCATACGTGCCGCGAACTCAGTGCCAGGCAGGATACACCCCTGTCGTCGTTGAGAGTGGCGATGAGGACGCAGTATCGGTGGTTCAGGACATCCCCACTGTTCCTCTCATCGAGGAAGAGTCGTGGCAGGACGTTTGTTGTGGTTCCAACCTTTCCTCGGCTCAGACAGAACAATTGCATGGGTTATGTCAGGAATTCCAGGATGTACTCACAGATCGCCCCCTGCACAGTACTCTTGGAGAGTGTGCACTGGTATTGACCACCTAAACCCCAATTAAGAGTCATGCTTTTACTTTTCGCAATATCAAGGGTTCTAACGATATGGATGCTGACTATCTCAGCCGAGCTCCGTAATCGGCACACCCATTGGGGGAATCAGTCAGAGGGACACTTCCCCTCAACTAGGGTTATGTCCCCTTTTGGCTTGTGTATCCGGTGTAGTGACAGTTCTCACTTCAGTGATGTTAACAGTAGTGAATCACCACTGGCTCGGATTGCTACTTTTATTGTCTAAAGGTTTGTTTGGTTGATTGATAACTGTAGTACTATGTATCTCCCTGTATAATTCTATCGTGGAATGTTTGTACTGGATTTATCGTACTCTGTCGATCACAGAGGGTTGAGTTTGGTCCCATTGTTGTGAATTTGCACATGCGTCAAGGTTCAAAGGAGCACTGTATCTCAGAGAAACAGATGCTTTTAGGAGGGGGGTTTGTCACGAGGCCTATGACGTTGGTCCATCTTGGGTGGTAGAATTATTCATTGATTTATTGTTGTTGTTGTCGTGTATCAGTCCCTTAATGTGGCTTGTGGTGTGTTTGCACCTTAATGTCGTTCAGCTCAGGTTAGGTTTACTTTCTCTCTCTCTCTCTGTCTAATTTCACTGTCCGTGCAATTCATCCTGCAGGTTCACGGGTGGCTGGTGCCTTTCTCTTAAACTGGCTGTCTCTATCGGCCTCTCACCTGTCTTTTTACCTGCCGCACGTGCAGCATTCCCCTTAGCTTGAGATATTCTCACTCTGTGGCGCATGGTGACATGTTTGCTGCCAACGGTTAGGAAGCTTTTCTCTTGACTTGTGCGAAAGATGTCCCTGGGAGCGCCCGCTCCGGTTCTGGTTCTCGACCATATCGCCGAAGGTACAATCGGTACCTTCATTCCTGCAGTCGGCCTGTTGGAAAGGGATGTCAGCGTTTCCGCATCTGCTCAGCTGGTTCTCTCAACTGGACAGAGGGCAGAGAGTCGCTTGACCCGCCACTTTCTTGGATGACCCACGGGTAGCTGGTAAGCATCAGTTGTGTTTCGTGGGGTTTTTTTTTGTTAGCCGGCTAATTCTTCTCTTTTGCGCAATTTCTTTTTGGTTTCAAAATTATAAAAGAAATATTGTTTGAGACCACGTTTCTCTCGTTAATTCGATCTTTAACTTGGCCATTCAAAATTAACATCTAAAATTATCTCTCCTGTAAATTCATCTGTTGATGCGGTAGTCGGTGGGGATAGGGGAGAACCTGGTGATTTAGGGTTGGGACTTGCTTGGTCTCACTCGTCCGCCCCTGTCACAATCACCGGTTTCGTATTCTTCGGCCACCGTCTGTTTGTGTGTGCAAGGGGAACGAGTGTTTTGTGTTTTCGAGCGTGCGTACGCACGATTAGTCGTTTGGATGGGTGGTTTGAGAATTGTGTTATTTTGAAATGTTACTATTAATGTGGGGGTAATCGTGCCATTAAATTATGATTATTTGTAAATATGGGGCAATTGTAAAGCAATGATTGCCGTACTCTTCAAGTTCAATTCTTAAGAAAGGAAAATGTGTTGTGGTCGTTGAACGTGAGTGAAGGAAGGGTGGAGATATAAATTGCTATTCGTTTCTTCAACCTGTTAATTCAATGTAATCTCTTGCCTGTTTCGTGTGAGAAGACCTTTAGCGAACTTTCCTCATTTGGTTTGTTTACTGTTTTACGCTCAGGGCTGTGTTAAGCTGGTGCTACTAATGCATTCAGCAAACACCTACCCTCGCCCTTCATACAAGTGGCTGTTAGGATTAGCAGCATATTTCAAACCGTACTGACTGCGGGGTTCTAGTACTCCTTTCCTTTCCAGTTCCTTTTCCTTTTTTTTCTCCTCCCGCTGGCTTCACCCGGGGCTGACGTTCTTGAGGCCACAGTGTGTGAGGAGCACGCGTTCTTCACTGGATGGTCCTACCCCTGTACGGGACCTTTATCGACTACCGCCTCGTCCGACGGGATGGGTTCTACGCTGTCTTCAGACTTCATGCAGCCCATGTGACAGCTAAGCGAGTGTGGTTAGCTCTGTGTCGTGCTATTGGAAGTGGTGTGGGTGTGTGCTGAGAGTGTCGGCACCGAAAGACTATTCAAAACTATTCAGTCTTGGACACCCGATTGGACATGATGCTCCCAGTGAACTTTGGAGAGGCAGGGGTGGGGGAACAACGGGAAGGAACAAATGAATGTGTGTTGGAAATGCTTACTTGTGATTATGTGTATGTTGTGTGTGTTGAAATGCTTATTTGTGACTATGTGTATGTTGTGTGTGTTGAAATGCTTATTTATGACTATGTGTAGGTTGGTGTGAATAAATGGTGTGTTGTATTGTAATCTTTCTTGTGTGATCTCTTGCGGAGCGTGTGAGGTCAGTCACTCCCTTCACTCCCTTCTAGACCGATCCTGTCAGGGCAGACTTCCAGGGGCCGGTCGTGACATATGTGGGGGCTCGTCCGGGATGTGAAGGGTTCTGACTGTCTCTCTCGTTTCGTGGAGTACTTTGTCTGGTTCTGTTTTGTATACGTTTAATCAGTTTGTCGTAGTTCTTTGTGGGAGGTTGGCTGGGTGACTCTAGCGTGTAGGGAGTCTCTTGTGGCCTGAATGAACATCTGGTGTGACTGTGGGGGGGATCGAGTTGAGACGAAGCGGAAGCGACCGCGTCCAGACCTCCTCTTTCCGCCGAGTGCCTCACGCAGATGCGGCCGTAAAACTTGCCTTTCTGTCGCCAATCAGTCTGCCATTCCTGCTTTGTAGGTAACTAGGTTTTTTTTTCTATTTTGACGCTTCTGCCGCTCTATAGAGTGTGAGCGTGGTCAAGTGGCGGATAAGGTTTTCATTTTGACGACTGCCAGGTTCGCGACCTGACACTTGAATCACTTTCAAAAATTGTACCGGATGGTTATTGTGTACAGTTGGGTGTATCGGACGTTAGTGTCACTTTTTCCTTTCTCCGTATTCCTTCTGTCATTTATTTGTCGGTGAGCCCCACCGCACTGTTGTCTGTGTTGTGGAGCGCGTGTGTTGCCAGAGTGGGAGCAGCCTTGACGTTTTCTCTTTATGTATTATCTTTTATTTTGAATGTTTGGTTGCTCTTTGTTGACTAGTGGACTTCGTGGTCTTGTCGCTCTTGTTTTTTTGAGCGCGGGGCTGCGAAGGTAACTTGGTCACGGGAGTCTTTTGGTCTTTTTCGTGTCAATAAAGATTGTATGTTGACACTATTGATTTGCTGTTTCTCACAGTCGGTCACCAAGAGACGTGACATATTCGCGCGGTATCTGTTTTTTCAAGTGGAATTGTCTTTCCCCTTATTTGAGAACCGTAGGATATAGTTGTCATGGCAACTTCCGGTGCTGGCGGTATGGCGACGCGTGCGTCGAAGAAGAAAGGTCTTCAAAATGTAGTCCCTACTGTTGGTACCAGTACTTTGACTACAGGGACTTCTACCTACTCCAGTGCTGTAGCCGATAGTCCCACGAGTACTTTCGCTACTTCTTCGCTAAGGGATCTCTCTGATGAGACCCCACCTGACACGTCCGCTTGGAAGCGTCAGAGTATAGCTAGGCAACTGTGGGCTTCTGTTGGGTCGCGGAGACCGAAACCCTCTCCTCTCCATGCTTCCCCTCGTAAGGAGTATGCCCCGGGGGACTTTCCTCATGGGAAAGTTGAGACCCAAGGGACGGGCCAAACGGGTCATACTCCCGTGTTGGGAGTGGTGACTCCTGCTCAGAATATCGCCTCTGTCCTGATGTTTCTGGAGCGACAGCGACGGGAGGATGAAGCCATCCGTCGGGAAGAGTTAGATAGGATGGAAGCTCTGCGTAGAGAAGAGGCTGCCAGACAGGAAGCTCTGCGTAGGGAAGAGGCTGCCAGACAGGAAGCTCTGCGTAGGGAAGAGATGATCAAAACTGAAGAGCGTTATCAGCAGGAGTTAGCCCTCCGTCATGAGGAAGCAGCACAACGTAGGGAAGAGATGGAACAATTTCTTTCGTGGACTCCCGCATCTGTAAATCAGGGGGTTAATCGACAAGCAAATGATAGAGTTAGAGGCCCAAAATTAAAGCTTCCAGAGCTCAAACCCAGTGAGGACATTGATATGTTCTTGGAGCACTTTGACAAGGTAGCTAGTTCGTACCAATTGTCCGAGGAACATAAGGCTGTGCACCTTTTTTCTGGATTATCAGGTGCTGCAAGGGAGTGTGTGCTCACTCTAAATGAAGGCGCGTCTTATGCAGACATGCAGTTGGCTCTGCGTAAACGTTTCCATCTTACCCCAGAAACGTACAGGAGGAAGTTCAGATCCATGAGAAAGAATAACGACGAGACCTTCGTGCAGTTTGGAGATAGGCTGCGCAAAACGCTAGGTTATTGGCGTCAGTTGGCCAAGCTGGAGCTTGAGGATATGATTCTCATCGAACAGCTTACCAACACTGTGTCCCCAGAGTTGAGGATCCGTATAGGCGAGACAGTACCAAAGGATTTCGCGGCTGCGATTCGTACTGCTGAGGTGTTTGCTGAAGCCTGTAGAGCTTATGGGCATCGCCCAGATACGGACAGGAAGACCCTCACAGGACTTAGTGGCAGTAAGGCGCCGACGACTGCTAGCGGGTTGAACAAAGCAGGCAGTTCATCGGGGACCTCAGCACCCGACTGTGTTTTCTTTGTGGTCGTCCCAACCACATTAGGAAAGATTGCCCTAAAACCGCCGGTAGTCATGGGGCTAATCCTTCCCCGCGTCCTCGTGCCACGGCTAACGTGGGGTCCATCCCGGCTTCTGGTGGTACAGAGTGTCCAGTGTTTCTTTCTGTTGTTGGTTCTTCCTTGGTCGACTCCATCAGGGACAAGGATTTGGTTTCCCCTGAGGCTCAGCGGGGTGCCAATTATGATGTGTGCGGTTGGAGGCTGGTTTTACCTCCACCCGTCCTTCTGTACTTATTCCCATCTCCACCCCCTACTTCTGTGGCGAAGTATGGGCCATCGCGGTGGAGCGACCTCTGTATTCCCTTCTCATAGGGAATACCATCACATTTGCAGACGAACGCAGTCAGTCTGTGTCTACGGATCTGCCCGTACAGGTGTGTGTTACTACACGCGCCAAAGCCAAGAAGCAGGAGCAGGAACTGCGTCCTGTTCTACAACCAATCTCTGACGAGGTTCTTGCAAGGGCCGATCCTGCTACCATGGTTCGTCTTCAGGCCAAGGACTTGGATGTCCAACGCTTACGACAACTAGTGGATCGTCCCGCTCAGTCTGCCCGACATGCCAAGGTGAGCTTTAAGCTCCACAAGGGGATCCTCTTTAGGGTCTTCACTCAGGCAGATCGGGTGGCCAAGCAGTTAGTCGTCCCCCAAAGCTTGAGAGAATCTGTTCTCCGGCAGGCCCATGATTCACCCATGGCAGGCCATATGGGCTCAAAGCGGACCCTCGAGCGAGTAAGACAGGACTTTTTCTGGCCGTGGATAAACTCTCAGGTTAGGCAGTATTGCCGCAGTTGCGATGTCTGCCAACGGACAACGTCCAAGGGTCGCTTGACGCAGGTTCCCCTAGGATCAGTGCCACTGGTTGGGGAGCCATTCAGCAAGGTTGGTGTTGACCTGGTGGGACCTATTAATCCACCATCCGATCGCGGTCACTGCTACATTTTGGTAGTAGTAGACTATGCGACTCGATACCCAGAGGCTGTCCCGCTTAGGACTATCGATGCCCCTACTGTTGCTGAAGCTCTCTGGCAGATTTGGATGCGCACTGGCGTGCCCAAGAAGATCCTTTCTGACCAGGGAACTCAGTTTCTGACTGAGACCATGCAGGAGGTGAACACTCTTCTCAATGTTCACAAGGAGACGACGTCACCCTATCATGCGCAGGCCAATGGCCTTGTCGAGCGATTTAATGGGACCTTGAAGCAGATGTTGCGTCGCCTGTGTGCAGAGCAACCTCGTGAGTGGGATCGTTTTATCCCTGCCGTGCTGTTCGCCTACAGGGAGGTTCCACAGGAAAGCATGCGCTTTTTTCCTTTCGAACTCCTGTATGGCAGAACAGTGCGAGGACCCACCAACATCTTGAAGCAGATGTGGACCCACGCCGATATGGAACCTGTCGTCAAGGAGGAGAGTCGATATGTGGTTGATCTGCGTAACCGCATCGCTGACACCTGCCAACTTGCTCAGCAACATTTGCAGTCGGCAAAAGCCAAGTACAAGGCTTTGTATGACAAGTGCAGCGTTGAGCGTTGGTTTGAGCCGAGTTGCTTCTCCTTCCCCAAAAGAAGAACAAGCTAACCTTGCTTGGCAGGGCCCTTTCGTGGTCTGCAGTCGTGTGGGTGATTGGGATTACCATATTCGAGTTCGAGAGAAGAAGCGTTTGTATCACGCCAACCTCCTGAAAGCATACGTGATGCGAACTCAGTGCCAGGCAGGATACACCCCTGTCGTCGTTGAGAGTGGCGATGAGGACGCAGTATCGGTGGTTCAGGACATCCCCACTGTTCCTCTCATCGAGGAAGAGTCGTGGCAGGACGTTTGTTGTGGTTCCAACCTTTCCTCGGCTCAGACAGAACAATTGCATGGGTTATGTCAGGAATTCCAGGATGTACTCGCAGATCGCCCCCTGCATAGTACCCTTGAAGAGTGTGCACTGGTATTGACCACCGAAACCCCAATTAAGAGTCATGCTTTTACTTTTCGCAATATCAAGGGTTCTAACGATATGGATGCTGACTATCTCAGCCGAGCTCCGTAATCGGCACACCCATTGGGGGAATCAGTCAGAGGGACACTTCCCCTCAACTAGGGTTATGTCCCCTTTTGGCTTGTGTATCCGGTGTAGTGACAGTTCTCACTTCAGTGATGTTAACAGTAGTGAATCACCACTGGCTCGGATTGCTACTTTTATTCTCTGAAGGTTTGTTTGGTTGATTGATAAATGTAGTACTATGTATCTCCCTGTATAATTCTATCGTGGAATGTTTGTATTGGATTTATCGTACTCTGTCGATCACAGAGGGTTGGGTTTGGTTCCATTGTTGTGAATTTGCACATGCGTCAAGGTTCAAAGGAGCACTGTATCTCAGAGAAACAGATGCTTTTAGGAGGGGGGTTTGTCACGAGGCCTATGACGTTGGTCCATCTTGGGTGGTAGAATTATTCATTTATTTATTGTTGTTGTTGTCGTGTATCAGTCCCTTAATGTGGCTTGTGGTGTGTTTGCACCTTAATGTCGTTCAGCTCAGGTTAGGTTTATTTCTCTCTCTCTCTCTCTCTCTCTGTCTAATTTCACTGTCCGTGCAATTCATCCTGCAGGTTCACGGGTGGCTGGTGCCTTTCTCTTAAACTGGCTGTCTCTATCGGCCTCTCACCTGTCTTTTTACCTGCCGCACGTGCAGCATTCCCCTTAGCTTGAGATAATCTCACTCTGTGGCGTATGGTGACATGTTTGCTGCCAACGGTTAGGAAGCTTTTCTCTTGACTTGTGCGGAAGATGTCCCTGGGAGCGCCCGCTCCGGTTCTGGTTCTCGACCATATCGCTGAAGGTACAATCGGTACCTTCATTCCTGCAGTCGGCCTGTTGGAAAGGGATGTCAGCGTTTCCGCATCTGCTCGGCTGGTTCTCTCAACTGGACAGAGGGCAGAGAGTCGCTTGACCCGCCACTTTCTTGGATGACCCACGGGTAGCTGGTAAGCATCAGTTGTGTTTCGTGGGTTCTTTTATTGTTAGCCGGCTAATTCTTCTCTTTTGCGCAATTTCTTTTTGGTTTCAAAATTATAAAAGAAATATTGTTTGAGACCACGTTTCTCTCGTTAATTCGATCTTTAACATGGCCATTCAAAATTAACATCCAAAATTATCTCTCCTGTAAATTCATCTGTTGATGCGGTAGTCGGTGGGGATAGGGAGAACCTGGTGATTTAGGGTTGGGACTTGCTTGGTCTCACTCGTCCGCCCCTGTCACAATCGCCGGTCTCGTATTCTTCGGCCACCGTCTGTTTGTGTGTGCAAGGGGAACGAGTGTTTTGTGTTTTCGAGCGTGCGTACGCACGATTAGTGGTTTGGATGCGTGGTTTGAGAATTGTGTTATTTTGAAATGTTACTATAAATGTGGGGGTAATCGTGCCATTAAATTATGATTATTTGTAAATGTGGGGGCAATTGTAAAGCAATGATTGCCGTACTCTTCAAGTTCAATTCTTAAGAAAGGAAAATGTGTTGTGGTCGTTGAACGTGAGTGAAGGAAGGGTGGAGATATAAATTGCTATTCGTTTCTTCAACCTGTTAATTCAATGTAATCTCTTGCCTGCTTCGTGTGAGAAGACCTTTAGCGAACATTCCTCATTTGGTTTGTTTACTGTTTTACGCTCAGGTCTGTGCTAAGCTGGTGCTACTAATGCATTCAGCAAACACCTACCCTCGCCCTTCATACGAGTGGCTGTTAGGATTAGCAGCATATTTCAAACCGTACTGACTGCGGGGTTCTAGTACTCCTTTCCTTTCCAGTTCCTTTTCCTTTTTTTTCTCCTCCCGCTGGCTTCACCCGGGGCTGACGTTCTTGAGGCCACAGTGTGTGAGGAGCACGCGTTCTTCACTGGATGGTCCTACCCTGTCCGGGACCTTTATCGACTACTGCCTCGTCCGACGGGATGGGTTCTACGCTGTCTTCAGACTTCATGCAGCCCATGTGACAGCTAACCGAGTGTGGTTAGCTCTGTGTCGTGCTATTGGAAGTGGTGTGGGTGTGTGCTGAGAGTGTCGGCACCGAAAGACTATTCAAAACAGGCCCGTCTTGGACACCCGATTGGACATGATGCTCCCAGTGAACTTTGGAGAGGCAGGGGTGGGGGAACAACGGGAAGGAACAAATGAATGTGTGTTGAAATGCTTATTTGTGATTATGTGTATGTTGTGTGTGTTGAAATGCTTATTTGTGACTATGTGTATGTTGTGTGTGTTGAAATGCTTATTTGTGATTATGTGTATGTTGTGTGTGTTGAAATGCTTATTTGTGACTATGTGTATGTTGTGTGTGTTGAAATGCTTATGTGTGACTATGTGTAGGTTGGCGTGAATAAATGGTGTGTTGTATTGCAATCTTTCTTGTGTGATCTCTTGCGGAGCGTGTGAGGTCAGCCACTCCCTTCACTCCCTTCTAGACCGATCCTGTCAGGGCAGACCTCCAGGGGCCGGTCGTGACAGAGGTAAAAAGGTGTTAACAATCAGAGAGGCTCTACTGCTCATATGTATATATATATATATCTGTATCTATATATCTATATATATATCTATATATATATATATATATATATATATATATATATATATATATGTGTGTGTGTGCGTGTGTGTGTGTGTGTGTGTGTGTGTGTGTGTGTGTGTGTGTGTGTGTGTGTGTGTGTGTGTGTGGTGTGCGTGTGTGTGTGTGTGTGTGTAATTAAAAAAATTTTTTTTAGTCGAACTGGTGCGGAGATTACGTGGTGGACAAAACACTTGGGTACTGGTGACGCGTTGGAAGTTCAGCTTACTTGAGCAATACACAGAATTTGCGATTAGAGAGAAAATGATCATGAGCGATTTATAAACAAATGAATTTTAAGAAATGTGATTGTGAAAACATTTTTTGGCATCAAAATGACATACTGACTTAAAGAAAATTTGTATTTTGTGTCCTTTTGGGAAGGTCCCTGTATTTGGCTGGTAGTAGTAGAATTTGGCTACTTAAGAATAAAAGAACTAACAAACAGAATTAATGTTTTACATTCTTCAGTTTACGCACCATTCTGCATGGCAAATTGTACACTACTTTACTGATCAACCTGAATTGATTGTGCGCAGTTTGTTTGACAGTTTTCGTCCTGTAAGGTTGTTCGTCACATGCGTTCTGCCACGCTGTGCTTTCATGTTGTCTCCCGTTGAAAATATACCGGTGAAGGTGCGCGCGTGTGAATGCGTGTGCGTAAACGATGCTTTATCTGCATTGAGTGCACACACACACACACACACACACTCTCTCTCTCTCTCTCTCTCTCTCTCTCTCTTAGTCTCTTTCTCCCTATCTCTTCTTTACAAACACACGCCTGCCCGTGCGCACGCACACGCTCTCCATTTTTTCTCTCTGTCACACACACACACAGAGGCATGAGCATGCTCTCTCTCTCTCTCTCTCTCTCTCTCTCTCTCTCTCTCTTTCACACACACACACACACACACACACACACACACACACACACACACACACTTGTGATGGTGTATCAACGGACGAGCCAATGCAGTTGAATCCGGACTTTGTCAACACAGCTCACGAACGCAGTCAAGAACTCAGTGCAAGTCAAGGTCTTCTGTGTTGCACGTGCTTCAACCGTCCGGCCTGCTGTATGCGCAGTCAGTCTGCGCATCCACTCCGGATGCAGGCACACCAGTGTGTGACCAACATGGCGGAGAAGCTTCACCACCAGGTCGACACGAAACACGACAAAGAGAACAGTATTTTACCAATCCTGACTCACTTGCTCAACCACCGTGTTTTTGGGCGAAAGTGGCCTTAAAGCCGCCTTTTCCTGTGGCGGAAGAGAGAGAGAGAGAATCACTGGCAGACAGACAGAGAAGAGAGAGACAGAGAGAGAGACAGACAGACAGACAGAGAGGCGGGCAGACACACACACACACACACACACACACACGCAAGCGCATATTACTGTTCTCTGACAAGTAAGACGTCAATAACCAAAAAATAACGATTATCTACAAACAAACATACTGTGCAGGTTATCCGTTTTTAATACTAATTTACTAAACTTTTCAGATTTCAGTTTTTGTTTAATCCTGTGTTTTTTCCTGGTCATTTTCAATAACATCATTTTCGCGCAAACATTCTTCAAATGAGTCTCTGTCTTTCATGTGAAATAAAACTACAGTCTTTAACTGTTCTCTAAAGTCTTTTAAAACCGAGTTATATTTCTGGCATAAAATCCACACACTTATCCCAGCATGTCTTCCGCTGAAAGCCAGTTTTGACAAAGTATTTCTTTTTTTAACTAGTCTCTTTCTGCTGAACAGTCATCTATAATAAATAGCGTCTGCGTTCCCTCAAACAGTCTATAAAACTGTTCTAAACACTCACTCAGTTTATTGCTAGGATCAACTAAATATATGTTATCATCTGTCCATATAAACCTCTATCATGATATGCTTTGTTCCATTTAAGTGTTGGACAGAAAACTACAATAATTAAAATTATAGCG
Source organism: Conus ventricosus (assembly GCA_018398815.1). Classification (NCBI taxonomy): domain Eukaryota; kingdom Metazoa; phylum Mollusca; class Gastropoda; order Neogastropoda; family Conidae; genus Conus; species Conus ventricosus. The sequence goes on from JAFLJL010002011.1 coordinate 20,515, forward strand.
ATAAACTGTTTGTAATAGTCTAGGACAAATATTGTTTTTCCACAACCAGTCTGCCCACAAATTAATGAGCAATGAGGAGTTTTTGTCATAAAGTTTAACTGCACCATAGTTTTATAACAGAACTTAATCTAATCCGGTTTATTGTTTTTATCATACTCTCTGTTTAAAACTTGTTCAGTATAATAAAACCCATGAGGCCTAAATGCGTAAGATTAATCCAATTCATGCTGTAAGATTGTTTCTATTTAGACTAATATTGATTTTGTTGCTTGTTGTTATGACCTTAATATCCTCACCATTGTGAAGAATGACAACAGTAACTTTAAGACTGTCAACGTCTAAGTTTTGCCAGCTAATTAGAATTCCTTTAAAAAGGACGTCACTAACGCCCACAACCCCATCCCTCTCCTTATCTTTTAAGACAAAATTTCAAATATTATTGTGAACGTGTCCCCTAATTTCATTTGCGGCATGAACTGTAATTTTGTAGAAGCATCTTTTAAAACCGCTTCTCTTCTGTGGAGGATGTACTGTTTTTTCCCATACGGCTTTTTTCAATCTCTTTCCGACTATTGTCATCTGGCATAAGACTTACATGTAAAGGGCCAGAGTGAATGCTTTTCTGAAACTTTTTTGACGGCCAAAAAATGTAAATGGGCTTATGAATTCAAATTTTATGTCCCATTCTAAATATGGTTCTAAGTGCCATTTGAGGTCAGGTTTTCGAACTATTTTATATTCATACTGGCCAACATTATTTGCCTCTAGATTGCGCAGTTGTTCTAGTTTAGGAAACTTTTTGTTGTCGCCAACCTCTTTGCGTTTATAATCACCATCTTAGTGTACTCAAAACCATACAAAGTGCCTATTTCACCATTCTGTTCAAGTCCGCAACGTCTGCAAGGTCTTTAATTCTAAGGTTAACACCTCACAGGCGCAAATGTAACTCCTGGTTCTTCTGGCCCCCGCGACATTTTTAGTACAGTTTATTATTTTATTTCCAAAACAATGGGGTAGGTTATTGCATTTCACAACTTTCCCTGCTTTGTCTGCAATTTTTATATTAAATGATCCAACCCTCCCACAAACAATCTTTTAAACTGTAAATTAGGGAATTGTATAATTTCATAATCGCAATATGCAGCTTTCCCCGCCGGTAAAGCTCTTAAAACATTTGAGGGCCTTCCATCATATAAGTTTTCATCAGTGCTCAGCTCATCCAAATGAACATAAAGTAATGAATGTAATGCAAGATCGAGCGGATTTTCCCCCTTAAAAGTAGTTTGTTTGGCGCAACAACAAATCTTTTAGTGATCGGAGTGTCAATTTTAAAGCCTAACATTTTAGCTAGCTCTTTATCAAATAAGTAATCTGCATTTTCAGGTTTCGAATGTTAATATTGTTTTTAGATTTGCATTGTTAAGTTGAGAGTAATGCCGAATTTACTCATGCTTCTTTTAGTGAGCAAAACCCGTAATAACCATCAGGTATTGTTAACTGGTTAGCTTTGAGCCCCGCAACTTTTATAATCTTATTATTCCCTTGGTTTCGCTTATATTAAACCCTTCGACTTTGTAAAATATTTCATGGAGCGCGACCGTTTGGCCCCGCAATTGTTATCAATAGCATGTTCTAAAAACGAAGGGCTGTCTTGAGTTGTTATTGTTACAAACATTTTTAAAACAAATTAAAAATGAGTGCATTCAAATATACTAGCGCAAAATATTCTGTTGGGCCGCACTACAATCTAAAAATATAGCAACTGACACCCTCGACATTTCTGTGTCCCAGACTGTCGCTTTTCATAAAAAGGTGAGTACTCCATTAGCCAAATATCTTAACCCCCCTATTGAAAACGAGCACATCCAGAAAGCGTGGTTTAGTCATCCGATGCAGTTTTATCAGAACCAGTTAAACTTTGCTGTGTTTTGCGCATCAACTGGGTGTGGAGTGTCGTATGCCGATCATTTAAATCACCATGATCCTTTGGTGAGGTCAGTGTACAGATTTCATTTTATTACACCTTCGACGTATTTTGTCTGAACTGCAAGCGCCATTACCAAATGACAAACCATTTAATCCACTCAGCAACAGAATAGACATGAAGCTTTTGAAAGGATTTGTAACGAATTCAATATTAACATCAAGACAGGCTTTAGACAAAAGTTGGATCATAATCATGGCATAGGCGTCCCTTTATTTTCAGGGCACGCACAGAAAGTATAACTATGACCGGCGTTCTCCTTTCAAAATTGTTCAGCCCTGGTCCATAGAGCAAGAGCATAAAACAGCATGGACAACATTTATCTTAGACACTTCTAAGGGCCTAACTAGAGCGGGAATAGAACGAATAAACGACTCTATTCGTACTTACGTTTGGTGTTTGCTAGGGGCGCAAGCCCCAGGCAAGATCAAGCATAACTGATCCTTCTACTGGCTTTGACGCGCAAAAACAATACTTAGCAAATTTAGAGGACGCTATTAATTCTACAGTTGATTTACCTTCAAGTATTCAAGGTACCAACATGTTTTACAATACGCAAGATCGAAAGTAGACTTTGCTGTTGGCACTGGTTTATACATGCTGCCTTCTGACCTCAGACTCCAGTAGGAATAATAATAAACTATAATAATGAAATTCTTATAGCAGGCAATGAACGAAGGTTGGAAAAAAAGACATAAATTCTGAGCCAGTAATATTACAAAAAAATAAAAAAACACCCCAAAATTAAGTCATCTAATCCCCGAAGTCCAACCCCCCAAAGTCATTGAAGACTCAGCAAAGCTTGCGGACTCTGTTCGCGATGACCATGAATATGAAAAGACAGCGCTTGTTCTTGGATTAACTGGCTTAGGATTACTGGTCTTTATCTTACTAAATAGTAACCCAACTATTACAAGAACTAATGACCATAAGTTGCTCGGCCATAAAGCCAACTACTTTGCTTGCAGTAGACAAAAGCCAGCTGACAATACCGCCTAATATACTGGGTAAAGAGTCTATAGCTTTACTGGCTAATTTTTTTTAATAAATTCGCAAGATGATCAAGCTGTTTTTTTACCCATGATTTATCAGGTGGAGGTGATGGCGACGGAGGCACTAAACTTTGACCTCCACCGCTGCCTGTAATAGCCATCACTAGTGTACTTATTGCAAATCCTAAGGCTGTTATAACGCTTACTAATGTGACTCCTTGCTCTCTAAACAGTGTTCGTATTCGTTCTGCTAGTGTCGTGTCTTCATATAAAATTCTTTGGATAGTTTCTCTTATTCTGCTCACTTGGGTCGTAATTGTTTTCGGTTAGTAGACAGCACTTCTAGTCTTGCTGATCTTTTTTGTTCAAGATCTTTTAGTCTTTGGGGTATTCTTTCTTTAATATCATGTCCTAAGTTGGCGTCATCAGCCTCAACGAGTTTTTCTTTTTCTCTTTTCATATGCTCATCTAGTTCAAACCCAGTTTTGCTAAATTGTTGTTAATTCGCCTCTGATGGTTCTTAAAGTACGATCAAGGGCCGCTATTTCTCGCATGGGTAGCGGTGAGTCGTGTATAGTCCTTTAACGCTGTTTCTTCTGAAAAACTGGTTTCTGCTTCTATTGTATTTATTAATTCACCTGCTGATTGATTTAATTCTTTAAGTTCCATGTTTTGCATTTGGTTATCTGTCGGGAGTTCTTGCAGTGTGTTTTGAAGTTTAGCAACTGCCTCCGCCCTTAATTTTGGCCTAACAAGGCCAAGGCGATTTTGATCTTTCACACTGAGTCTATTTCTAATTGAACCCACGCTAAAAACTTTGATGGGTCTTTTTTAGTTGTAAGCTGAACAAGTTGTCCTTGGTCGCTCCTCACAAACAAATGTCATCTTTTACTTCAAAATCATTAGGGTCTATAAATTCGGGAGGTTTTGACCTAAACTTTGGTATAATGATCTGCCCTTACTTTCTTTAATTTATACCGACTTGTTTGGTAATGTACTCCGATTCTGCTAATTCATCATGCAATGAGAAGCCCCGGCGATGCCGCTCCCAAGGGGAATCACTCATGTCGTCTCCACGATAAAAAAACATCATAATCTTCATCTTAAATTTGCCTGCCATGTTTCTTTAATAATTAATTTTTTTTTTTTGTTTTATAAAAAATGTTACATCATATGGCTTGATTCTTGACCCGCATAGAAGACTGAAAGAACCCTTTGGCGTGAAGGGAAATAAACGGAAATTACTGTTCCAAATAATCATCTACTATTGTGCAGATCAAATTCTTACTGTAAAATTTCCGGACCTAGGAGCAATGAAGGTTGTGCCAGGGCTCTGGCGTCTTACTTTCAAAATAGTACTCGATTCAACACAGACACAAACAGGCAGTTGTCCAGAATTTGGGGCGGGCAATTGTTAAGAAAATTTCTATAAAACTTGAGGGGCAAGAAATATTTTCTTTACACAATGCAGACATATTTTTAACCATTCTGATCTAGGGCTAACTGGGAATGAAAGGGCTGATCTTGCGTTTCAAGAATCGAAAATGAAGAAGCACTAAAACATAGAATAGGCGCGGGAAGATACTAAAGACGGCAAAAAGTATGTAGCCGAAAGTTTGCGTATGGAAATCGCTTTTCCATTCCTTAGATTTTGAGTTGTTAAAGGCATGCGCCATATTTTCAAGGAGCATTAAAGACAGACTGTCATATGAACAACTTTTAACGAATACAAACGTGTTATCAGACAACAGACACCGAAGCAATGTACAGCATTTCTGACATCTCGTTAGAGTTTGACGTTGTTAGCAACCCTAATTTAGCAAGGCTGATTGAGCAACAATATCAGTAAAAAATTATCAATATATACGAAAGAGTGATTCATCATACAACATACCCCAGAAGCGGGGCAGACACATATGGAATTTTAGTTTTAGTGTGGGCAGCAAGATCGCTTAAAAGGTATTTTTTTTGCTGTGTGAAGATGAAGAACCGTTCAAAAGAGCAAGTGAAAAGTTTTTATCCTAAAATAACGAAAGTGCAATGTTCGATTGGGGTAGTCCTAAACCAAATTTTACGCTAGCGGGCTTAAACCCTTTATCAGCATTTTGATAAAATAAGAAAACTGTTTGGGGCGGGAGGTGTAGAAATCCAACAGTTGCCCTTTGTGTCAAAAAGATTTACATCTTCACAAGTTAGGCTTGATGATTAATTTAACAACAAAATACGGTTTATGGATTGACCTAAGGTCAACAGAGGATAATCAGTTGCATGGAAGCGGAGAGCTGTGAGAGACGTAATAAACATTCAAATTGATAAAGAAGAAGAAGCCGATAAACCCGCTTAATGAAACATTTGTTTTTAATAAAATGAGCGCAGTGAATATTGTAAATAACAGATTACAAGATGTAGTATACAAAATTATTTTTTCATTTTAAAAAGCATGTCTGTTCAGGTTTATCCAAATGTGCCTACAGCGCCCCCAAAAAGAGGGTTTAGCGGGCAATTCTGCTGTTATAGAAAGCCCAAACAAAAAAACCCTTTCAGATTAACAAACATTACACAATGCAACAAAAACTAGAGCAGGACTTTTCAAAATACAGCAAAACCCAAACGAAGGTTTCTGCTGCTTTAATGCTGTTACATATGTTAATACTGGAGCATCGACTATAAGTGCTCAAACAGCAGGAACGAGTGTTGGTCTCTTAGCACGGGCATGGGGCGCCCCCGCAGCTTTACCTCTGAGGTTTGTCTTTAGCTCTCGGCCTGTGTTCATAGCTGTAGGTGCTGCTAGCAAAAAATTAAAAAAATAAACTCCAAAAGCACACATCTATGGTTCAACTAATAACAGCTAAACTTAGCTCGTTCAAACTGACAATAAATAAAGCGCTAGTTGACTCAAACATCACGGGTGAAGAATTTAATCGTTTACCCGGCCGATTTTTATGACTACAAAAAACAAAAGTTTGATCTTCAAAGAAAGGCGAGGACAAGTTTTTCTCAAAAGCCAGACCCGAGCAGATAAAAAAGGAATGCTTAAAAAAAGTAAACGAGACATTAAAAACCCGCTCTAAAAAAGCTCACAGTAACAACACCCAAGGGTGTTTATACTTTAGTTTATGAGTCCAAGCACAAAAAGACCGTTGATATTGATTCTGATTAATTATTTTTTTTAATTTAATTTAAAAATTTTGAGTAGAAAAGAACTCAACATGGCTAAGATATATGAGGGCAAGACGAATTTTTGAAGGAATGCTTTAGAGAGGGGCGTTATCAAGAGCACTGAATGATATTTATCTAGAAGTCCCTTGATCCAGCAAACGTGCGGGCAAGCGTTGTACATGTATTTCTCAAATTTCCCAAAAAACTACTAATGACCCGCCAGTTAAAGAATGTTAGCTGTTTTAATCGACTATGAACAATAAATGAAGAAAATCTAGAAATCTGGGTCTCAACTAAACAGCAGACTATTCTTTCCCATAATGACTTAACACCCGGTGGCAGACGAACTGCTTGCACAGTTTGACGCTGCCGCTGAAGAAGCCAAAATGAGAGGCTCTGGTTGGTCAGAGGGCGAAGTTTTTTAGAGTTAGATTAAAACAGGCTAAGTATGCACCGATTTTTGGCAAGTCTTACATTCCACTGCCTCGAGAGTTGGGAGCGAAAAAAAGCAGTTCTAACATAAAAATTCAGGGCAAAACAAATGCTTTATGGGGGTGTGTTCTGCAAGGCTGATTATATCCCCAAAAACGCAGGGGAGAGTATTAAACTATAGCCTTAAATCAAAGATCTTAACCCTTTTGGGGAATTTCCTTTTTCCCGTTTTGGTAGATCAAATTTATAGGGGTTTTAAGAACCAAAAAAAACCCAAAAACTGTTCAATATTACACATGGGTGAGGTAAAAAAATTTACCCGATTTTTGTGTCCAAAAAACAGCCAAAGTTTTGGGGAGCCGGGCAAAAAACATGTGGACCCTTTACATTGGGTTTTTACCCGCGGGGCTGCCACATTACTTGATAGAACAATGAGTAAACTAATGCAGCTTCCCTTTAAAAGATGGGCACAAACAAGAATTCGCAGAAAAAATTTAAAAAGAAAAGCCCTCGGGTTAAGCCCGGAGCGAACCCTAAAAAAACATTGGTTAAAAAATTTGGATGTTTAAAACAGAACTAATTTGCCCTTTCCCGGATTTTAATGGTTTGTTTTAAAATGGAAAAAACTGCCAAAAATTTTTCCTTTTTTTTGGTTTCGCCGGCTTGAATCTCTTTGTTCCTTATGAAGGGCCGGCCCCCAAAAACTTCGAAAAAAGTTTTTAATGAGTAATAATTTAGATTTGTTCATTTGCCTTCATTTTTGTTTTTGGGGGCCCGGGTGGGGTTTTTAGAAAAACCGAATTATATAGGGGGGCCAAAAAGCCCCAGAAAACCCCTTGAACGGTTTCAGAAAATGGCAATGCCCGTTTAATAACTTTAAATTTTTTGAATTTATAATGGCGCCCGAAGTTCCAAAAGCAGTATGACTCAGCCAAACCCTTTTTTGGATTTGTTTGGTTTTTGGTCTCTCATTTAGACCCCGAGGGAAACCCAATGTAAGGACCCTGATAATTGCGGAAAGTTTTAGGGAAACAAAGGGATAAAAAAATGCCCCCAACTAAAGTTTGATCCCAAGACATGGAAGGGTGCCCATCTTCTTTCATTAAATTGCGGGTTTTCGACCCTCTTAAAAATGAAAACAGTGGAAAGATGCCTTTAGGGTAGCATGCATTGCACAGTCCCTCAGGGAAAAATACATGTGGGTTTTACTTTAAAAACATTTTCTTTCTTCGACTTATGCAAACAAAGTGGGTTCATTTTGAGTCATGGCCATGTCCTTAAAATCCCGCCCCAAAAACGGAAAATTTTTTTGGGCCCAAATTCGTTAGAAAAGGGGGTTTACCCCTTTTGAGTAAAAAAACAGTTGGGAAAGGTTTGGGCGAAAATTTACTTCCCAAAGAAGCGTTTTTTTCTAGTCTTTGGGAAAGGGCCCTTAGTGAAATTTGATTACCCGCATGCTCAAGATGCGTGGCAGAAGGGTTTGATTGTAAAACCCATGGGTGACTTCATGATCCCCCTTAATGGCCGATTTTATGTTTGTTGGCGGGGTCTTTAAAAAAAATAGAAAGACCTGCATGAAACATTATAGCCTGGATCCCGCGCATTACATTTCTGCGCCCGGGATGAGTTGGGACGCTTTCTTAAAGTTTACTGGAGTACAGATTGATTTATTGTCTGACCTACCAATGATTCAGATGATTGAAAACGGATTGCGTGGGGGAATTAGTATGGCGTCGCATCATTACTGTAAAGCAAACAACAAATACTTGGACGACTATGATCCGAGTAAAAGGTCTAACTATCTCATGTATTTAGACGCAAACAATCTGTATGGATGGGCAATGGCGCAATCACTTCCATTACGCAACTTTAAAATGTACACAGGTACAAATAATATTCAAAAGGCATTAAAGTGGTTGGGCAGTTTAACGCCTGATCAACAGCGTGGTTTCATTCTAGAAGTTGACTTAGAATATCCTCATGAACTCCATGACCTGCATTAATGACTATCCATTAGCAGCAGAAAGTCTAAAGATGGATCCAAGAGAGCCACCTAAACTTGTGCCTAATCTTCGAGGCAAAAAAAATTATGTCTGTCATTACAGACTTCTGCAATTTTATTTAAGACATGGTTTAAAGTTAACAGCTGTTCATCGTATAATTGCTTTTGATCAAGAACAGTTCATGAAACCATACATCATGAAGAACACTGATCTCAGAACCAAATCCGCAGATGCTTCGGAAAAAGACTTTTTCAAGCTGATGAACAACAGCTGTTTCGGAAAGACTATGGAGAATCCGCACAAGCGTAAAGATGTCAGATTAGTCACCAAAGAGAACGAAGCAATTAAGCTGACTTCTAAACCTAATTATCAGGACTTCAGAAGATTTCATGATCAGCTTTTTGGCATAATGATGAAAAAAAAAGAAAGTCAAATTAGACAAGCCTGTATTTATCGGGTTTACTGTTTTAGAATTATCAAAGCTTTTGATGTTAGAGTTTCTTTATGACTACTTTAAGCCCTCGTATCCTGAGTCCAGAGTGCTTTACACAGATACAGATAGTTTTGTTATAGATATTCCTACTGAAGACATCTATAAAGACATGGAAATGGAAGTAGCTAAAGGACATGCGGGATGGTATGATACATCTGATTACCCTAAAGATTCGCCTTTGCATTCAATTACTAACAAGAAGGTTTTAGGAAAGATGAAGGATGAATTATCTGGAAAGGTGATCAAGGAGTATGTGGGGTTAAGGTCAAAAATGTACAGTATTTCAAGCCAGGAGAAAATCATTAAGAAAGCAAAGGGAATATCTCGCAGCGTTGTGCAGTCAAACATATCACATGACAACTACAAAGAAGCATTGTTTGGCAATAAGACTTTTCATCATGACAACGTAAAACTGCGATCTAATCTACATGAGATCAACACAACAGTTGTAACAAAGAAGTCGTTAGATAGAACAAACACAAAACGGGTGTTTGTTAATCCAGAGTTTTCATATGCAATTGGGCACTGGAGACGTTAAAAACGACTGTGATAATTATCATTCACAAAGATCAGG
>JAFLJL010002012.1:0-2500 GCA_018398815.1 Conus ventricosus
TGATATTCCCCCTTTTTCTGCAAAGTAACTATAATTGTCGATTTTCTTTTTGGGGATTTTTTAAACCCCGTTTTGTTTTTTTGTCACAAAAAAAACCCCAACGAAAAATTTTTGTCTAAGAAATAAGAAAATTTTGTTTAATTCTAAAATTTCTTTACCCAAACTTAACTTTTTAAATTTTGCCTGTTTTTTTTTTGAAAATATCTAAATCCCATTCTGGCCCTGTTTTTCAAAAATCTCCACTGGTCTTTTAAATTTTTTTTGCAAAAAAAAATTAAAATTTTTTTTTTTAAAATTTTACCCACCTTTATCGTTTTTTTTTTTTTTAAACAATTTTGTTTTTGGTTTTAGGGGCCGTTACCCAATTTAAACCCTTTTTGAAATTTTCCTCCTTTTGTTTCAAAAGGGCCCTTTCCCAGAAATAACCCGGGTTTTTTTTTTTGTAAGGAAAACCTAACATCTGTTTGAAAAGTTGATGCATTGTTTTTCGAAAGGGAAATGACTTTTCAAAAATGTTTTAAAAGTAAAAATTCTCTTTTTCCGTTAAAATTTAAAAAAGGAAATTACACTTCTGCCCCAAATTGAAAAATCGGGTTGCATGTGGGGAACGACGGAGTTTGTATCGGGTTTTTATATTTGCCGGCGAATTGCTGTTGAAAGGCGAATGGTTTTATTCCCTTTGCCTGACAGTGCTCTTCGGTGATTTTTTTTTTTCCTTTGGTTTAATTAACTTATCCCAAAATGTTTAATGATCTATCGTTTGATATCAATTCGCTTTTAATAGGATTGGATCTTTGGAACTGAATGAAAAAATTTCTTACTTCGCTTTTTTACTTTTAATATCTAGCCTCCTTTTCGCTTTACTTTCATAATTTATCATCTTTGTTTGTAATCCGCCTGTTCTGGACAAAAATATAAGTTATTAGTGACGGGTTCTTTGTAAAAGTTGGTGATCCATGTCTTCGGTGTGGTGAAAATATGATAAAAACTTAGATAACATGTGATTTAGTGTATTACATTATTTTCATCCCCCACCCTTTCTATAGTTACTTTTATTATTGCTTTCTTTTGAGCAAACAGTTGCCCCCTCTGCGAAAATAATTGCTTAGTCACGGACCCGGGGTGAGTGAGCTCCCCCTCGGAGGGCGCCACCACGTCCGTCCAAACGCAGAAAGCCCCGATCCGGTCCCCCCGACGGAACCAAAACCCAAGGCCATAGACGTGGAGAGGCTCGAAATTGGGTCCCCAGAGAGCAGGGCATAAAAGGGCCCAAATAACTTGAGATTTTTTTTTTTTTAAAGCTGACGATGAAAATGGGGATGTTTAAGTGATGTACGGTTTTCCCATTTTGGTCTGAGATCCGACGGGCTGTACTCTACGCTTCCTTTCATAATATTCCCGGCGTCCCAGGCCGAGAGATACAGGCACCCCCGGTTGGAGGAAATTTGAGCAACCTCCAAAAAACGCATCCATTAAAGGGATGAAAATCAACTGTGTGGCCCCAGTTTTCCCCAAACTGAGTCGCACAAACTAAAACCTGGGTGGGCCCGGTTGGGGCAGAAAAACCCACATAAATTGATGGTTTCAAAACCGACGCCAATTTCGCTACGGGGTGGTGCTTGACAAAAATTTGCAAAAACAACAACAACAACAACAACGAAGGGAAAAAACGAACTTTTTTGCATGTTTACTTTTTTTTAAAAAAAAACAAAAAAAACCCCCCTTTTCCTCGACATACCTAAACTTCGCCCCCCGGGTCCTCCCCCCCCATCTTTTCTCTCTCTCTTCTCTCTCTCTCTCTCTTCCTGTGTAGTTTTTTTTGAAAGCTGCAGCAGGCACAGGATGAAAAAAAAAAGGAGAATAAAACGAATTGGGGGATTATGTGGGGACAGTTTCCCTTTACCCCCCCCCCCCCCCCCCAGTGGGAAGGAACTTGGACCTGCTTAAAAATGCCCTGGGGCGTCAAAACCCAGCCCCCATCGTTCTCCGCTTCGGGGAAAAACAGCTCGCAGGGAGGGACCCAGCTTTCGCACAGTGAAGGACAAGCAGCTGGTACGTGAGAAATGGCCGCCCAAATTGCCAAATTTCCCCTGAGAAAACGCTTTGTAATTTGGGCCCAAAAACCTCTGTCTTTACTAAAATATATCTTGGGTTTTACAGGGATTAACTGCTGTGTCAATTAGCGCCATTTTTTTTCCTTTATGAGGACGGGGAAAAAATGATCAAAAGGGATCCAAAAATAATCAACAGTGGTCGTGGTCTCCGTAGCCCTGTTGTAGTAAACGCTTCGTGTGTCAAAGCGAAACAGGCCCGTCAAACCCCTTGGTTCTGAAATTTCCCTCACCGAAAAAAACCCTCGGGGGTTGCTATAAAACTTTTTCAAGCGTTCGCGGCAAACTGTCGCCGTCCGGGGGGCCCGAATTAGGCCTAGGCCAAATGCGAAAAGTACAAGCCGGACTGCGCTCTCCCCCCCTCTGCTGCCGAGGTTGTAGCTGCTAGG
>JAFLJL010002012.1:7500-40000 GCA_018398815.1 Conus ventricosus
GCTTTTCAATATATTGAACATGCTGCTTACAATTGTAGGAGCGTTTTATAACCCCAAATCTTTAGACTTCAGCAATTTAACCATTGCAGTAGATGGATCATACGGCTTCCAGGTTAGACTTGTAAACCCGCTAACTAAATATTTAAATCCACCAATAAAAAGCGACAGAGTGCCATAAGCATGGTCATCCCACCCTATGGCTTTTTCAGAATCAGTTAAATTTTGCCATTTACTGCGCAACTACTGACTGCGGTGTTTCATATGCAAACCATTTAAACCACCCTAATCTTTTAGTAAGGGCAGTATAAAAACTTTCATGTTTATTACCAGTACAGACGAATACTAACTGAACTAAAAGTGCCCCTCCCTAACGACAACGCGTTGTATCCATTTAACAGCCCAATGGACAATAATGCATATGAAAGAATTTGCAACGAATTTAACATTAAACCCTCAACTGATTTTAAACAAAAGTTAGACCGCAATCATGGTTAGGAACATTGTATTTGTGGGTGAACGTAGAGAATATACTTATGACTACTGGCCCGGCCACACCTCTTTTCAACCAAACGCACAAGTTCGATTGGGGTCCATAGAACAAAAACACCCTATGCCTGGACAACATTTATCTTAGATAAAAGTAAAGGTCTAACAATGCAGGCGTGCAAAGACTTAATGACTCCATACGGACATACGTTTGGTGTCTTTGGAGCACAAGCACGACCAGTCTAGCATAGTAGATCAATCTACAGCTTTGATGCTAGAAAACAATTTCTAACTAATTAGAAGATGCTATTAACTCGCTGTTGATTTGCCTGCCAGCATACAAAGGTATACAAGACGTTCTTGCACATGCTAGGTCAAAGGTTACTTTGTTGTGGGTTGTGGATTATACATGCTGCCCTCTAACCTTAGACTACAGATTGGCATAATACAGAATTATAACAATGAATCTCTCATAGCTGGAGACGATCAAGACTTAGGGCACAATAAATACTTAAACACAAGGCCCGCTCCATCCATTTTAAAGAAAGTACTACCCCTGAAGAAAGCGATCCAGTTATAAACACCCCAGAAAGCGATCCACCACCATTATAAGCTCCCACAGCCAGAAAGCAGCCCAGAAAGCACGCCACCTGTTGATCTGCCTCACACTGACAGTCATACTAGCGAAAAGACAGCCTCGTTGTGTTTTTTAACTTTTACTGGATTAGCCATACTTTATTTCACTAAAAATTAATCCAGCAGCTAACACTCCTAATGTCCACAGATGGTCAGCCATATAACCAGCCACCTTATCCTATAGTAGACAAACCCAACTAACAACACTGCCTATTATGCCAGGCAGAGCACCAAGCGCTTTGGCAGCTAACTCTTTAATAAGTTTGCTAGATGATGCAATTGTTTTCTAATCCAACTTTTACCAGGCTGAGGCGTTGGAGGAGCTACTGGCCCTGTTGGTGCACTGCCGGTTAAAGCATAAACTAGTGTAGAGATAGCAAACCCAACAGCTGTTAATATACTAACTATTGTAATCCCTTGTTCCCGGAACAGAGTCCTTATTCTTTCTGCTAGCGTAGTATTTTCATAAAGTATTCTGTTTATAGTTTCTCTTATTCTGCTTGTTTGTGATGCTAGCTGCGCTCTGTTAGTAGACAACACTTCTAACCTAGCCGCCCTTTCTATCATTAAATCCTGTATTTTCTGTTGTATTTTAGCCTTTTCTTCTCGCCCTAAATTGTTATCATCTGCATCAGCCAGCTTATTTTTTCCTTCTTCTATCTCTCTATCTAGCTCACCAAGTTTTGCCAAATTGTTCTGTAAAAGACTGACAGCCTCAGGTCTTAAATTTAAAATGTTTAATCGCCTTTGGTCGGCAACAGGAATCCTCTGTGTCTAATTGTGTTTAGTTTTAAAAACTTAGTTGGGTCTGGCTTTGTAGTAACTCTTACAAAATTTCCTTTGTTAGTTCTTATATACAGATGGTTGCTTTTATCCATCTTAAAATCAAAAGGGCTGGGACCTTCTGGCGGTTCTAGTCCTAAGCTTATGTAGAATGAGTTTAATTCTATTTGTTAATAGTTCTGAACGAGATGTGCTAACTGAAGGGGGCGTTTCTGCTTCTTCTAATGAAGGGGTTGAAGAACCTTCTGCTGCTTTTTCAAGTTCTTCGCGCAATGAAGGAGCTAAGTCTGTTTCATCTTCTTCAAATAAAGGACCTGGCAGATCTCTTTCTTCTTCAATAGGATCAATCGCGTCAAAATCTTCATCCATATTTTTTATTTATATTTTTTTGTTTTTATAAAAAATGAACTCATACGGTTGTGACCTCGATCCATACAGAAAAGAGAAGGAACCCCATGGCGTAAGAGGTATAAGGCAGACCGTTACTAGTGTAAATACTCCATCAACAGTTGAGCCTGGCCAAACTTTAACAGTTAAGTTCCCTGATCTTGGCGCTGACGATGTTATAATGCCAGGCACTGCTAAACTAGCATTCCAAATAGATATTAAATCGATAGATCCTAATGCTACTGTTGTTGCTAATTTAGGCAGGGCTATCGTTAAACATATATGGCAATCAAACTGGAGGCAGGGAAGTCTTTGTACTAAGCGAGGCAGACATTTTTGCCCTCTATTCTGATCTATGGCTGCCTAAAAAAGAAAGGAAAGAGAAAGTTTATCAGGGAATACAGGCCCAAACGGCCTCAAGCACAGGCTTAAAAGCGGAGGATGCAAGGGATGATGTTAAAAATGAGGCAGTAGCAAAAGCATTGGCAACAGATTCTGCATCCCTCTAGATTTTGAACTGTTAAAGACGCATATGCCATATTACCAAGGCGCACTAAAAGAAAAACTTTCTTATGAACTGACATTTAATCCTCGCGATTCTGTCGTTCTGTCTGAAGACCCCTTAGCTAAATACACAGTTAGCGACATTTCTCTTGAGTTTGATGTTGTTACTAACCCCGAACTGGCCAGAACAATTTTAACCCAGTATAAAAATAAAACAGTTATTTATTATGAAAGAGTTATACACTCCACTACAGAAAATAGAAACAAGCGAGACACTCTCTGGAACATACATCTAAATCAGTCTCTGAAGTCTTTAAAAGGAATTTTATTCTTATTTACTGAAGAAACAACTCCTTTTCAGAGAGAATCAGAAGCGTTTTATAATCCAAAAATTGGAAGGTTGACTGTGCAATAAATGGCAAGTCTGATCAGTTGTATTCTGGGCGTGGACTTTTACCTCACCAACACTTCGATGAAATAAGAAAGTTGTTTGCTGGAGGTAGGCAAAGATATCCTGAAGTTGATCGCGTATGTAAAAAACTTCGCCTTTATGATGTAAGACTCGAAGACTACTTAATAAACAAATATGGCTGTGGCTGGATTTTAGATCAACATTTGACAACAGACTGTTTGGAAGTGGAGAAAGGATAGGACAAGATGGTATAAAAATAAATATTCACAGAAAGCAGACGGGAACGGCCCAATAAAAATACATGTTTTTATGGTTTGTGATGCTCAGTTAAACATTGAAGAAAAACAGGCTAAAAGATGTGGCTTATTAAAATGCAGAAGAAATATTCTAATAAAAACAGATGGATAGTTTGAAGTTTCTTCCTAAAGATCCGCACTGTTCTCTTATCTGCGGGATTACTGGGTGTGGGAAAACTGTCTTCGTACTTGATTTGTTACAAACAATATACAGGTTTCATTACGAGCACATGTTATATTCTGCACAACCATTAAGCACAACAGGTCTTACAAAGAAAGGAAGTTTATTTGGACAGACGATAATATATTTCTAGTTGATCCTAGCGATAAACTGAGCGACTGTTTAGAACATTACTATAAACTATTTGAGGGAACTGAAACCTTGTTTATTATTGATGACTGTTCAGCTGAACGAGACATTGTTAAAAAAAAAAAAAGCTCTGTCAAAGCTAAGCCTTTAGTGGGCGCCACGCCTTAGTTTCTGTGTGGCTCTTAACTCAAAAATATAATGCTGTCTTAAAAGACTTTCGATCGCAGTTAAAATCGGTTGTATTATTTTACACTAAGGACAAAGATAGTTTTGAAGAATGTTTAAGTGAAAACTATATAATAAGGGACAAAGATGAGCTAAAAAAAATAAAAGAGCAGTTAGAAAAATCTAAGCACACTAAGCTATGCTTACGGACTGAACCCCCCCAGTTCAATACGTTTGTTTATTGTAGATTGTTTATTATTGATTGCTTATAACAATTTGTTTATTGTAATTTTTTATATTATAAAAAGAATGTCTCGAGGGCCAGAATCAAAAGCGGAGCTAGCCCTAAATGCACTGCAGTAGAGCTAAAAGACCTAGCAGACACAACTGAGTTTGATCTAATAGGCGTGCCAGAAATGTTTATGGATTTGAATATGACAGATGACGGGGTTTACAAACGAACAGAAATTGAAGACAAAAAAACGGCAGCAGCATCCTGCCCTAGAAGAGATAAGAAATTTAAGAGCAAACGATTTTGGCAAACGTGAATACAAACTTCATAAAAGAGAGAATGCTTGGGCGTTGCTTCCTGAAATTGACTGGAATTTAAAGTTTGACTACGAAGCCCCAATGTATACTATGATAAGAAAAACAATTTTAGAAAAGCCTTAAATGAAGGGCCCATTCTTGTTAGCCTTGTCCCAGGAACACAACAGAAAAAGCAGATTGAAAAACTAAGCGAGGTTCTGAATATGTGCTACAGAGAAAGAAGTCCTTAGCTGAAGTGGGGGATGACACCGTAGGCTTAGAATTTACCCCAACGCTAGAATCACTACCTAGGCAAATGACGATGATTTTTCGCTTATTTATTACTCCGAGGGAGGGCGATACTAGTTTGCCAGAACATGCGTTTATTAGAGGCATACAAATAAAGGCTGAAAACTTGGATGCTCCTTTTAAAGCTCGTTATTGTTATTTCTAAAAACGGAGATGAAATAAACACCCTTACATCATCCGACAAGGTTACTATAATGGTTGACAAAGACAAACTAACAGTACTCAACTTTATTTTTATTAAGTATGTTGATTTTATTGCGTTTTACTCTGTTGATGAAGTGCTGCCAGAAGGATTACTAAGAAGATATGAATAAGATTAATTTTTAAAAAATAATCTTATTAAAAAAATGGAGGTTCAACAGTTTAGGTTAAAGCAAATAACTGAACTTCAAAAAGAAATAGAAAGCGACTTGGATAAGTATAGAGTTACTAGAAAGAAATATGCTAAAGCTTTAAATACTCTTTCTTATGTAATTACTGGCTCATCAGCTGTAGCTAGCGTAAGTGCCGGGTCTGGCATTGCTGTTTTAGCCACTGGGGTTGGTGCGCCAGCCTCTTTAGCATTAGGAGGTCTCGGGTTAGGTTTAGGCGCCATGTCTATGATTGTAAGTGCTGTTTTAAAAAAAAATAACTCCTAAATTACAAAAGTACACTGCCATTGTAGCCCTAGCATCAGCAAAACTTTGTTCATTAAGATTAAGAATAAGCAAATCATTACAGGATGAAAACATTACGGACGAAGAATTTCAGAAGCTTATGGCTGACGGTGATGATTATAGACAACAAAAAATTGAACTTCAAAAGGAGTGGAGAAGACGTTTACTTCACGACAGGTAGACACTGATGCAATTAAAGAGAACATTGAAAAACAAACACATGATCGGTTAAACCCAAAATAAGCCAAAAAAATAAGTTTAGCAAAAAATAAGTTTAGCAAAAAAATAAATTATAAGTTTAACAAACACTATTTTTTTTGTTAACTCACTGTGTTTGGCGGGACAACTTGCAGCTCTTCACGAACAAATGATCTTTTAGGGGCGGGCCTTTTAGACGTAGTAGCACCGCTAGAAGAAAGAGTCTCTCTTAAATAATACACGGAGGGTCTGTTTCATAATTCGCTCAACTTCATAAACATCTACGCTCCATACAGGATCTGTGGCTCTAATTCTAACATCACCTTCTGCCTCTCCAGGAGCATACAAGTATCTTACTTTTAGTCCAAACGGCAAGAGTTTTTGATTACCTTGCTCATCTTCAGTAATGCTAATTTTTTTTTAAATTTGATTGCGTTTACTGGTTTAAGGCCTGTTGCTTTAAATTCTTCATTGTTCATGGCACGTAAGACTGCTGGCAACCTCCTAACCCATTCTGTGTTGCGTTCTCTGTACTTCGCAGTGTACTTCGTAGCGTCCATAATTCTCTGTGATATTGATAGGTAAACAGGCGTTCAGCTAGATTCTTATTAAAGTTTTCTACATAGGGCTTGCGATCGATGGTTACCTGGGATCCCTCTCTTAACTGTAACATGATGTTTTTAAAAACAGTTGGTTTACAGAACCTTTAAACTCTTTTCCATCATCAACCTGTATCAACCTTGGATACTTTAATGGGCCTCGCATATATATTTGTTGTAAAGCCACAGCCACAGCAGTTGAGCTTTTATCCGTTAAAGGTTCAGCGTCTTTGTATCTTGAAGCCATGTCAACAACTGTCAGAGCATACTTAAACTTTTTTCTTCTAACTTTGTCATGTGGAAGATACAGCAAGTCCATCTGGTGGGTGTCATTTGGAACTGAGTTAACAAATCTAGGCCTTATTATTCTTTTGGGGGCAGGCAGATATATTTGCCAAATTGGCCTGTTTTGAAAGCCAGTCTTTCGCATCTGATTCAGACACTCTAGCAGCTTTACTCAGTTTTTCAATAGCGATCTTTCCTTTCCATACCCTTTAGGAGAATAATATATTTTGTACTTCGTATTGTACTTCGTATTGTCCATAAGGACTGTATTTTAATTGATTTTTAATTGTTTTTTTAGATTGTTTGTGCAAGATATAGATTGCCCCCATGGCACCCACAATAAAAACCAATTTCTGCTATTTTCTGTTCCTCAGATGGTTCATAAAAGTCAGACAGTTCTGCGGGGGTGATGTTAGAAACTTCTTTCCTGTCACTAAGTAATACTCATTCATTGCGTCATCAACGTCTGTAAATTGTGTGCTCTGCATGTCCCTGTTCCCTTAACTTTTTATTAATAAAAGTCTAAGTGAGCAATTCGTCTTTTTTCGTAAGCGTCTCTTGCCTTAGCTAAATCTTCTATTGCCTTGTTATGACGTTCTCTCTCTTCATTGGACCGCAATTTACTAAACATATAATTGCTGCCGGAGAAGGCCAATGCATTAACAATAGCTCCTCCTACCATCATAACTACTCCAGACATCTTTTTATAAATCAATATTTTCTAGATTAATCTTTCTATGAACTAATATTTTCTGGGATAATCCCCTGTGTAACAAGAAAGTCTTTTGACGCAATCCCTGCAGTAATTACAACTATAACCTTAACAACGTCCTCAATGTCTAACCTTCCTAGGTCAGCCGGCTTCATTTTAAACATGTTTTTTGCTAACACGCTATAGCCTATACTAAGGCCGCTAATCACAGCAGAATGGTAAATCGTATTGATAATCTTTTTTTCACTCATCTTTTTATTAACTAAAAAAATAATTAAAATAATCATAATACGAAAGACTGTCTATGTGCTTTTTAATCAGATAATCTTTTGTTGTTAAAGCTAAAAATAAGGTTGCAACTAGTTTTGGCGAATCTTCTATCTTTCCCGTGTTGGGCGGTTTTATTCCTAACAAACATTTTGCAAGGGTTGAATAGACTATAACACCAACGATAGGCACTGCATAATTAACCAGCGTTAAACTCATGGTTTTAAAAGTATTATATTTTTTTTTATTGCTTTTAAAAAATGGATTGTGACGAACTATTAAAATGTGAGGAGCAAGCAGACTACTCCGTAGACCACTGCCATAGAGAAAGATTATACTCTTTAGCTGCGTGTGGAAAAACTAAACAGTATTTAGGCACTGAACTAAGTATTGAACAAATTCAGCAACTGTCTACTTCAGACGTTGAGAAATACTACGCTAGGTACGAAGCACAGCTAGGGTCAAAAATGGTTAGATCAGTGGGTCAGACAATGATTAGTCTATATGCTAAGTTAGTAAGTAAGATGGCGCCAGTTGATTCAGAAGAAGATTTAAAATATGATTTATCACAAGATCCGGTTTTAAACAAGTCACTAGAAACTCTTGCATGTGATTGTATTACAGATTTGGGACTATGTTATGTCCATTCATCATGGGATTAATTACTTTTAATCATATTAATTTTGATCATATTAAATTTAAATCGCAATAAAAAAAATGAGCGAGAAGAAGACGCCGCAGGACAGTCCGCAGGATCCTTCGAAGGAGCAGAATGTACTGCAAGTGAATGTACCACAAGTGAGTAATGTTACTAAGTCTAAAAGTCCCGGACGTGTTGAGGCTGGGCGTAAACTAGCTGAATGGAACAGACTGCAAAAAGCAAACCAATCAGCAAAACAAAAATTGTTAGATAATAATACAACATCGCCGCCGCCAACAACAACACAATTAACAACAACACAATCAAACGATAAGATGTATTATTATGTATTGGGAGCTGCTGTTGTTGTTGGTGGGGGGTTTTTAGCATACAAATACCTAACACCATACCTAGCAACAAAGCCGCAAGCCCCACAAAAACAGTAAAAGAAGAAGAACCAGCTTCTGCAAAAAAATTACAACCTCCTGCAGTAGATCCATTTTCTATGTAATAGTTTTTAAGAACTAGATAAAGTACAAGTTAAGAACTAGATAAGTACAAGTTAAGTTAGTTATAGAAAGTACTTTTTAAGTTAAGTGCAAGTAAATTACAAGTAAAGTGCAAAAAAATTATAAGTTATATAAAGTACTTGTTTAGGTTCTTAAGTAAGTACTTGTTAGGTTCTAAGTAAGTACTTGTTAGGTTATTAAGTTAAGTACAAGCCAAGTCATGTCAAGTTAATCTTTTAAAGTTCTCCAATGCCCTACAGCATATGCACGCTCAGAATTAACGTAAATTCTCTTGTTATTGTTAGAGACTAGTGATTTCTTGTTAACAGCAGTTGTGTTTACTTGATGAAGAGTAGAGCGCAGATTAACATTTGTGTGATGAAATACTTTGTTTTCAAGAGGGCTTGCTTGTAGTTATCGTGAGTTATATTTTTTTGACAACTTCTTTACTTATGCCCTTAGCCTTCTTTATTACAGAAGTCTGGCTAGCAACGCTATACATCTTAGACCGCAAACCAACATATTCTTTGATACTGTCCCATTAAGTTCATCCTTCATCTTTCCAATTACTTTCTTGTTTACAGTTGAATGTAAAGGACTGTCTTTTGGATAGTCGCATGTGTCGTACCACCATCAGTTCCTTTAGCCACTTCTGTTTCTAAATCTTTGTAAAAGTCTTCTGTGGGGACGTCTAGAATAAAACTATCAGTGTCTGTGTAAAGGACTCTTGCTTCTGGGTACAGTGGTTTAAAGTAGTCGTACAGAAATTCTAACATCAATAACTTCGACAACTCTAATACGGTAAAGCCGATAAACACCGGCTTGTCCAACTTAACATCCTTTTTCTTCATCATAATGCCAACCAGGCTGTCGTTAAATCTTCTAAAGTCTTGATAGTTAGGTTTAGAGGCAAACTTAATTGCTTGGTTTTCTTTTGTAACTAATTTAACATCTTTACGTTTGTGTGGGTTCTCCATAGTTTTGCCAAAACAGCTGTTGTTCATCAGTTTAAAGAAGTCTTTTTCTGAAGCGTCAGTGGCTTGGGTTCTAAGATCAGTGTTTTTCTTATGTATGGCCTCATAAAGGGCTCTTGATCAAAAGCAATGATTCTATGAACAGCAGTCAGTTTCAGTCCGTGTCTTAGGTAAAACTGTAACAGTCTGTAATGACAAACATACTTAGTTTTGTGCCTAAGATTGGGAACAAGTTTAGGAGGTTCTGTGGACTCATCTTTAATCTTTCTGCGGCTAGGGGATAATCATTGTGGAGATCGTGTAGTTCATAAGGATAATCTAAGTCTACTTCCAAGATTAGTCCTATTGGATTATCAGGCGTAAGCTGTGCCAACATACTTAACACAGTGTTAACATCGTGAGGTCCTTTTATCATTGTAAAGTTTCTCAGTGGAAGCGGTTGACTCATGGCCCATCCATACAGATTGTTGGCGTCTAAGTACATTAGATTAGTTAGATGGTTTAGTTGGGTCATAGTCGTCTAAATACTTGTTGTTGGCTTTGCAGTAAGGATGTGAGGCCATGCTAATACCTCCCCGTAAACCGCCTTCAATCATCTGAAGTGTGGGTAAATCAGAAATTAAGTCCAATCTGGATGTTTGTAGACTTTAAGAAGGCGTCCCAAGAAAGGCCAAGGCGCAGAGATATAA
Organism: Conus ventricosus; assembly: GCA_018398815.1. Taxonomy (NCBI): domain Eukaryota; kingdom Metazoa; phylum Mollusca; class Gastropoda; order Neogastropoda; family Conidae; genus Conus; species Conus ventricosus. The sequence continues at coordinate 17,846 of JAFLJL010002012.1, forward strand.
TGTGATGAGTCTAAGCTGTAATGTTTCATGCATGTAGTTCTGTAATTCTGAAAGACGTCTGCCAATAAACACACGTCAGCCAATAAATATTGATCATGATAATCACCCATTGTTTGGCAGTGTAATTCTGTCCAGGCTTTCTGGGCGTATTCATAGTCAGAGTCAGTTATGTCTTTGCCTCTAAGACTAGAAAAGAAAGCACCTTTAGGAGGAAGTGAGTCTTCGTCAAACCTATCCCACGAGTTCATGTATTCATAAGGATAGACTCCTTTACGCACTAAAGATGGGTCAAAGTATTGTTTAGTTATTGGAAAGTCTTGTAGAGATCCTGCTAACTTATCTAAACTCCCCATCAGATGTTGGGCTGAGTCATAAAAGGATAAAGAGTCAAGAGTAAAAGTCATGTACTTTTCTGAAGACTGTGCAATACAGGTAACCCTCTTATATTCAGAAGTCACTGCTTGCATGATAAAATGAGAATCGTAGCCTCGTAAGTTATGAAAGAAGATAGGCAGTTTCCATGTCTTAAGGATCAACCTTAAGTTGAAGATTACAATTGTTGTGTGCTGCTCCTCTGAATTTGCCAGTAATGTGATCGTGGTCTCTTACAGCGTCGCCTAATAATTCTTTATTGCAAATCCAGCAGTGTGTAGATGAGTCATAACGTTCTTGGTCTTCAGGAGTCATAACAATGTCTGAAAGATTTAGTTGGTTGGAGTAGTAATTGCGAAGTTGTTTCATCTGCTCTAAAAATCTATCTAGCTGCGTTGGGACCTCTGTAAATCTCAGGCGTTGTGTGTTGACCGTCTGACCTAACAACAATAAACGCATAAGAACAGATCTGATGGTGGGTTAATAAGGTTGTTTTTTGTTCTTGCTTCTGTGGGCCATAGTACTGTGGTAAGAGCGATTCAAAGTCAGCATAAACCACGTACGGGCTCATCTGCATTTTGTGTAAATTCTTAAAACTAACTTTAGACCCCGGTTTAGGTGTGAGGAGTTTGGTTTCACAGTCTACAAAACTTTTACAATGTTTCTTATGACTGGCAGCTGCTTCTATAGTAGGGATTCTGACCAAACATCTTCTACAAAGGCCTTGTTTAGATTTATCCTTTGATGTAAAAGCCATAAGTCTGCTTATTGTTCTGATTAATACATAATGGCTCTTTGTACTATCTGTAAACAGGATCAAGTCTACATGTTTGTTAAGTGGTTCGCCTAAAGTAGGAGCGTTGGGAAAAACCCTTAGAGGCACTAGATCGGCTTCTACAGACCATGTGTATACGTTTAGAGTGATTTGTTTGTTTTGCTCTTCAAACTGAGATATACTTTCTATACTCACTGGAAAGGTTATGTTATCAAAGTTCAGCTCTTGCTTTTATTGTTCATAATTAGAGACTCTTTCTGCGTTCTTTATAACAGGATGTAAATGCGCTAAAACGCACCACATAAAACACATGTTGTCAGGATTTTTTATGTTTAAGACTGCTCGTTTTAAAACTAACTCTTTTGGAAGAGGAAGGTAAGAATTGCCAACTATAGGATAGAACTTTGTTTGTTTCAATATAATTTGAAGGACTGTCCCTTCAGACCATCCAGAACCCCTTAACTTTGCCTCCTCACTTGCATGGTTAAACTGTGTAAGCATGTAGTCAGCCCAGTTAGAGTTAAAGTCGTGATAGCTGATTACTTCTTTCTGCCTTGTTGAAACCCAAACTGGCATGTTACTATCATCAGGCGTTATATAATCAATCAGAACGGTCAACAGAACTTTTACTGGCAGCTCCATCTGAAGAGACTCTGGGATTTTAGAGATGGCGTGTGCTACGCTTTCATGAACGTTTGTAGGGTTAATGATGTCCATGTCTACTTCACTAAACATATTGCTTAATGTTTGTTACTACCTTTCACCAGTGCGCTGGTTGGCAGTTTTTCAAACTCAGACACGCTTGTGAGGTTCATTTTTAACTCAAATATTTACGTAAATTAAAAAAATAAATGTATATAAAAGTAAGTAAAAACACGCTTTTTATTCTTCACCCAAGCGTTGCAACACTTCAAGGCATGTTAACCTTACAATAACACCCGCCAGCATTTTAGCTTTTTCTAAATCACTACAGTCAATGTTCATCACTTTGGTTGCTTCGTTAAATAGTTCACTATGATCTTTTATTATATTGTTTACATCATTCTCAAACCCAGATTCACTAAAATCAATGTTTAACGCTTTCATTGTCTCGTTAAATAGTTCATTACAATTCTTTAAATCAGATACACTAAGTTCGGTAGCCATTTTTAATCTAAAATAAATAAAAAAAATAATTGTAATTCAACTGTTATTTATAGTCTTTTCTAATCGTAAAACCTAATCTTCATTAAAGCAAATAGTTACCCCTGAAGGACAAGTAGAAACAGTCAGATTAACATCTTGAGAAGCCATATAATCAACTAATATGGCAAACAATTTTATGGCCGGTTGAGGCCAAGAATCTTGTATTTCACTGATGGCCTTCTCACGCTTGTTTGTATATTTATGTGAATAAAAAGATCAGTAATTGATGTTTCAAACCTGCTCCTTAACCTTTCTCTTTGGCCCTTCCAATTCAACGTGTGAAGTATATTAGTAAGCTTTCTAACTTCTTCTGGCTTCATTTTAACCCTCTTATACTCGCAACGGGAGAATCCGGGACTGAACGTCGGGCGCCTGTTCTTCCCGTACCGGGACGTACCGGGACCTCTCTGTGGGAATTTTCCATCACGCAGTGATCACGTGTGTAGACACACACAGTCGCAGACAGTAACTAGGAAGACTCAGGCATGGCCCAATCATGTGTTGGCACTATTTTTGGGTGATGGAACCGTGTGTGTATAGGCACAGAATGCAGCGAGTAACTTTGTGAATGGAAACTGACCGACTTTCACAATGGCGGCTTTCGCGTCTGCTACGAACGACGACGAGATGGTCGACCACTCGCAAGGAGTTAGATAAAATTATTGTGTAAGTGGAGACATTTGAAAGAAAAATGGAGAATGAAAGTGATATAGAAGTAGGTAGTAGTGTTGAAGAAGATGGTGAAGTGCAAAGCGACCCGGAATACAATGTTCGACTGGCGGCGCTTCAGACAAAATGGAGGCCCGCGACACACGGCACGGCAGGGGTGCGTCCGTTTCAGGAACCCACTGGGCCGGCTCACTCGTTACCTGACACTGCTACACCACTTGTTTTTTTTCGTTTTGTTTGTTCCTCTTTGTTTTTTAAGACTGCTACTGATGAAAGAAACAGGTATACAAGACAAAAACAAGCTGCAAAGGGCGCACCCGACCCTCTTTTATAGTATTGTGTGTGACATGTGACAAGTTTTGTATGACATTGGTGGGACAACCAGTGGGACCTGTACTGCCAGGCAGCAGATGGTTTACGTCAGGTAGGCCTCAGGTTTCATCTTACACTAACAGCCTGCATCAGCATGGTGACTGCGCATGCTGTAAACTTGATTGTCATCATAAAATTTCACGTGTCTGGTGACAATTTGGTGACAGTGACACGACCTATATCTCTAAGACAGACAAAATAGAGTTCAAAGTGAAGTGCATGCTCTTCTGAAACTGTCTGCCAATTTTCTTTCTCCTAGCGGTTCACATACATTCCCCATAAGTTAATAATCACACATACCCATTTTTAGGCTGAAACCTGTAAAAGAATCTGAAATCTAGGGGAAGTTTGCAGTCAGAGAAACTGAGTACAAGAGGGTTAAACCAGAATAAAATTATAAATTAAAAAAAATAATTAATCAGTTTCTCTCTCCCTCATTCACTCCCACATCTCTTTCTCCCTCATTCACTCCCACATCTCTGTCTGTCTGTCTGTTTACTTCTTTGTCTGTCTGTCTGTCTCCACCTCCCTCCCTCCCTCTCTCTCACACACACACGCACGCACGGACACACACACAAACAACAAACAAACAAACACACACACAATAGATGGGAAGGCGCTTGCAGGGAAATGTGAAGAGGGGCTTTTTGTGGTTCACACTTGAATGCCGTAAATTCGAGACAGCCGCCAAAGCACTTATCGGAGTCCTGAATCAATAATCACAGGATCTGTTTCAGTTCTATCGGCGGCCACCTGAAAGGCAGCCTTTAGAGGTGAAGGGAGTGTTGGCGCAGCTCAAGCCGGTCGGACGATGAAGGAAAACTGCACACACGATCGATAGCCAGGCGGTTTTGCAAAACCGTTAATATTTTTAGGCCCACGTCATGTGTTTTTGACGTTCACTGAGAGGCTTGCAGGGTAGTTGTCGGAGGTAGGCTGAGAGGTTGTTTCCAATAGTCTCCAAATTCAGGGCCTTGCAACATGGTTTGAATTTGTTTTAACTTGCTGAAAATAAAACTGAAGGGGAGACCAACAGTGTAAAACTGAGGATACCCAAAAAGCACTTTTGAAACAGCACGAAATTTGCGAGCATGATCATCAGAATATCCACATTTCTCTTTGAGCCACTGGCCCCAAGTTTCTTTTATTATTCCAGCTTTTTTTACCTCTTCATGCCAGTTTTTGCAAAGATTCAAGAAATTCCCAAACTGAACGTAGATCATGATTGTTTGAGCATCCTGCTTCTTCAGATTTCTCACCCCCTTTCGCAGCCTGTCCACAACTACATTTTCATCTGTTGTGTTTGAAAAAAGATCTTCAGAAAATGTTTCTCTCAAAATAGCTGATTGAACGTCAGCCTGACTTGACATAAGATAGTTATGCAGCTCAACTTGTGTTAACTCTTTCCTGCTTGTCTTTTTGCCTTCCTTTTCTATAAACAGATGTTGAAGTGTTGTTTTAGGCTTCTTTGGCAATTTCTGTGGCCCTTCTGTTTTTGCTTTTTCGATTATTTCTATCATTTTTTGAAAGTAGTATTGATTCTCCCGCAAAATAAACATTTCTTCTTCAGTCCACAATTCCGTTGGTGTTGGTGGTGGTAGCGGGAGATTTTGAGCTTGTTTAAAAGTAGAAGCTTGATCCATGTCAGGTAGAATTAAAGTTGATGGCTGTGTTGAGAAATCTAATAGACGTTTATGAGCACCTTGCGATTCTAGAAGTTCTCTCTCTAATTCTGAAGAAATGCTGTCTTGAGACATAAATATTTCTGGTAAATCACTTCTCTCACAGAAAACGCACGCACGTCTGCACAACACGACCCTCCAATGTGGCGCTCCGGTCAGAAATGACCGACTGGCTGGGGGCTTATGATCCCGTCAACCAAAAATGACGTCATACCTCCTGCCGATTGGTTAAGCGCGCACGCGCGATGAATAATAATGTGTCGCAGTGCAGCAGTTCGTTGTCGGACAGTAATTGCAATTTATCGATTTGCGGTGTCAGGTAACAACAGCAGCAGGGCCAGTCTGGAGTAAGACTGTTAAGCCATATACATTTTTAGTTCATTTTATGTCTCTGGGGAGAATGTAAATATCTTTGTTCACAATCACCAAATCTTATCTAGCACGTAAGGCCCCATTTTAAAGTACTGATTACGCCGATTTTTAGAGGTTTTGGGGTGTTAATTTTTTTGTGAAACGGGTGTTAATTTTGGTCAAAAGTGACATGAGAAGGACGTGACTTAGATGTGAAAAGGGGGGTTTTCGTGCAAAATAAGATGGGTGAGCTTGAACCCGTATAAAGACATTCTCTCCATCAGAGGGACAATGACAGTGACCCTCCGTGTGCCCCACAGAAAGGGAGACCATCAGAGGGACAGTGACTATGACCAGTGGCCTCCGTGTGCCCCACAGAAAGGGAGACCATCAGAGGGACAGTGACTATGACCAGTGGCCTCCGTGTGCCCCACAGAAAGGGAGACCATCAGAGGGACAGTGACTATGACCAGTGGCCTCCGTGTGCCCCACAGAAAGGGAGACCATCAGAGGGACAGTGACTATGACCAGTGGCCTCCGTGTGCCCCACAGAAAGGGAGACCATCAGAGGGACAGTGACTATGACCAGTGGCCTCCGTGTGCCCCACAGCAAGGGAGACCATCAGAGGGGCAGTGACTGTGACCAGTGGCCTCTGTGTGCCCCACAGAAAGGGAGACCATCAGAGGGACAGTGACTATGACCAGTGGCCTCCGTGTGCCCCACAGAAAGGGAGACCATCAGAGGGACAGTGACTGTGACCACTGGCCTCCGTGTGCCCCACAGAAAGGGAGACCATCAGAGGGGCAGTGACTGTGACCAGTGGCCTCCGTGTGCCCCACAGAAAGGGAGACCATCAGAGGGGCAGTGACTGTGACCAGTAGACTCCGTGTGCCCCACAGAAAGGGAGACCATCGCCCTGCAGTCTGGGGCGGCATCTTGCGCTGTGTGTAGACACAGCCAGAGAAATACGTCACGGCTTTTCATGCAGAACCTTTGTTCACACACAGAAGATAAGAGAGGCCGAATATTACACCTTGTTTGAGTGTCTGTGTGTACTGACATGCACGTATGGAAGGAAAGAGAGAGAGAGAGAGAGAGAGAGAGAGAGAGAGAGAGAGAGAGAGAGAGAGAGAGAGATTAAAGTGAAAATGTTGATGATGGGGATAGCTTGACAAAGAGATGATCAGGTAATGAATGACGGGAATGAAAGATGAATTGGAAGGAGAAGCAGCGGGAGTAGTAGTACTCTGATAAACTATACTAATGTGGACAAAGACTGAAGGACAGTAGAATTAACTCTACCCAGGTACTAGTACCGAGTGATTATTAAGATCAACGCCACACAGCAGTGGTATTAGCATAGCTTGCTGCGACTTGAATATCACGGGATTCAACTGTGTAGTGGATTTTTCGGCCGGTCATTCCACATTCATTTTGCGCCCAGTGTGAGGAGATCTAAGTGATTGTTCGTTCTTTGTTTTCATTGTCTTCAGCGTGCCCAGTGTGAGGAGATCTAAGTGATTGTTTGTTCTTCGTTTTACATGTCTTCAGCGTGCCCAGTGTGAGGAGATCTAAGTGATTGTTCGTTCTTCGTTTTACATGTCTTCAGCGTGCCCAGTTTGAGGAGATCTAAGTGATTGTTCGTTCTTCGTTTTACATGTCTTCAGCGTGCCCAGTTTGAGGAGATCTAAGTGATTGTTCGTTCTTCGTTTTACATGTCTTCAGCGTGCCCAGTTTGAGGAGATCTAAGTGATTGTTCTTCGTTTTACATGTCTTCAGCGTGCCCAGTTTGAGGAGATTTAAGTGATTGTTCGTTCTTCGTTTTACATGTCTTCAGCGTGCCCAGTTTGAGGAGATCTAAGTGATTGTTCGTTCTTCGTTTTACATGTCTTCAGCGTTGTGTGTCTTGCTTGAAGAAGACCACAGGGGTCAAAACTCGTCGTGGTTTTTCTTGTAATTTGTCTCTTTCGTTCGGCGGTAGAGAATTTGTTCTGTTAAATTTGTTTCAATTTTCGCCTGCAGTCTCCTGACTTGAAAACTATTGACTGTACTGAAGTTGTTTACCGAGTGAGTTCCAATGCTATGGGAAGACTGGAAACATACAGACAACTACTGTACTGGGGTTGTTTACCGCGTGAGCTCCAATGCTATGTGAAGACTGGAAACATACAGACAACTACTGTACTGTTGTTTACCGTGTGAGCTCCAATGCTATGTGAAGACTGGAAACATACAGACAACTACTGTACTGTTGTTTACCGTGTGAGCTCCAGTGCAATGGGAAAACTGGAAACATACAGACAACTACTGTGCTGAAGTTGTTTACCGTGTGAGCTCCAATGCTATGGGAAGACTGGAAACGTACAGACAAGTTTCATCCACTTCATGTATACTGCGTCTCTGACTTGTTGCTCAAATGTCCTGTCGTGCACTGCAGTTGACTCGCCTTTCCCTGGTGTCTGGCTAAGGCCAGGACATTGTATGAAAGGGAGCGGAGAATGCAGCCTTGTCTGTGTCAGACCGGAATGGAACGGCATCGTATCATGGTTACCCACCATCAGGAACAGTTTCAAATCATGTGACCCACCATGCCCTGCTTTTGTCGTGACTTCAGTTTTGACCATCCCCCCCCCCCCCCCCCCCCCCGTCCCTATCCCCAGAACAACATAGATGCAGTGTCTTCTCTAGTGGGTTGCTTGGCAACGACCTGATATTGACTGCTTCTTGCACACTGCAAGAGAACGAACCTGGAGGTAGCTGATTATTGGAGAGCCTGATTCAGTGAAGTTAGAGAATTGCGGCTGAATAAGAGAGAGAGAGAGAGAGAGAGAGAGAGAGAGAGAGAGAGAGAGAGAGAGAGAGAGAGAGAGATATTCAGATTTAGATATTTTATTTTATGGGCCTTGGCCCTTTAGAAGAAAGGTGTGTGTGTTTGGGGGGGGGGGGGGGGGGGGGGAACATACATGAAATAAAAGAAAGTTGCATTACAAGACTAATGATATGATACATGGGAGCAAATGAACGTATAGACGAGAGAGAAGTAAACATTCTTATTTTCTAAAGGGATTTACAGACGAGACAGAAGCAGGCAATTGTATCTAACAAAGGGATGGTGAAACCACGAAGGATTAGGCGTTCTTCAGTCGCAAGCAGGCCTTGCAAAGACAGTCCTGCAAGGAACAGTCAGAGGAAGCCGCAATAGATGAAGACAAAGGAAGAGATGGACTGGAATGAGCCTAGCAGAATCTCAGTGAGCGGTGGAGGACAGGGACGGATGGAGGAGAGTGCTGGCCAGATCATCAGTGGTGTCTCAATGGATAGGTGAAGGTGAAGGTGAAGTCGCAAGCGTATGCTGAAACGTGACTGAAAGTATGGCATTTCATTTTTTCATTGATAAACAGACGCGTGACGGTGAAGTACTGTACATTTCTGACTGACACAATGGCAAACACCTGCTATCTTCGATGACAAACAGACACAGAATCCAGACTGAAGGAAGCATGATCAATCTTCGCTGACGAACAGACGCAGTGACCAGAAACGTGTGCATGTCTCATAGTCAAAGACAAACAAGCTGAGAAGCAGAGATCAGTTTGAAGTAGGCACGACACAACTCTGCCTTCACTAACGAACTGATTCAGAAAAGAAACTGAAGTAGGCATAATTTCTTTTCACTAACAAACGGCATAGAAACCAGACCGATAGAGGCATTATACTTTGCTACGGCCTGAACAGCACTTTCATTTTCAGATGTTACATTGAACCACTCATCCTTGATGTTAGATGTATTTGTAGGTTCTGAACGGCCTTCTATAATCTGTGCAGGAACAAGCTTGTCCATGGCCTCAGGTACTTTAAGGGTTGAGTCTTTGTTTGAAGGCTGAAGTGTCCTCAACCCCATGTCTCCTTTGGGGCCTCTCTGCCAAGCAGCAACTTAGTGGCATGGAAACTATTCTTTCCATCAAAATCATTGATGTCAAATTGTCACAAAGAGGTTAGATCTTCCAGACAAGATTTGGTGGAACCACACTCCTTTTGCGGATCTTCCTTGAGAGTGCTTTTTGCAGTGCTGTGTCAATTTGCTTTTGTTAAAACTCAGTTGTGTCCAGCACATGAAATGATGAACAACCCCTTTGACCTAGTGCCTGAGGGAGGAGTACTGCCCAGCCAAAGGTGCTTTGGGGTCCCAGTGTGTACCCCCACTAAATTTAACACCAAACTTGTGCAACGTAAAAATTTCCTTTCGGGGATTTTGATTCATGGTTCATTTCTTTTTTTTGTTCGACGTCTTCTGTGACACAGTCTTCAGATGTTCCCAAAAGTCTTTGTGAAGCTTCAATTTCGGCCCAAAGCGTGAAGGTAGGGGCCCAACTTAAGGGTTCTTTTACTTTTTAAGTTTTTTAAATACTTTTTTACACTTATTTTTTTAAATAATTTAATTTAAATGGCTGAAACAGTTTTATCCCGTAGAAAATTACACAAAAAACAAAAAATATATTAAGTTTAGCACAAGGGTTTTTTAAAAATAAGCAAAAAAGGGTTTGTTTTTTGAATCAAAAACCGGTTCCGTATTTTGTTTGTCCCCCCTTTTTTTAAAAAGCTGATATTCCAGGCCATCTAAGCAATTTCAGTCTTGTCAAACAAAAGAAAGATTAACACATGAAATCCATTAAAAGTTAAAGTGTTTGTCTGAAAGCTCCTAACAAGAAATCCCTTTGGGGGGGTTTGGGTTTTTTTCTGAAATTTGCCCTAGTCTTTATGTTTCACGACAGATGTAGAGAGGCTTAGTCTTCACTGAAGAGTAGAGAGGCAGATGTCTCACTGACAATGTAGAGAAAGGCATTTGTCTTCACTGACAGATTTTGAAGGCATTATGTCTTTCACTGACAGATGTAGGAAGGCATTTTCTTCATGACGTGTAGAGAGAAGCATATCTTCATGCAATGTAGAGAGAGGCTTTATGTTTTTCACTGAAATTTGAGGGGCTAATTCTTCACTGAAGTGTAGGAGAGGGCATTATGTCTTCATGACAGTGTAGAGAGAGGTACTATTTTTACGGGACAATGTAGAAGAGGCATTATTTTTCCTGACAGATGTGAGGGCATTAGTCTTCACTAAAAGATGTGAGACAAGGCAACTTCTTCCCCGACGATGTAGAGAGAGGCTTTTATGTCTTCACTGACAGATTTTAGAAGGCATTTTTCTTCACTGACAATGTGAGAGGATTAGTCTTCCACTGAAAGGTTTTAGAAGAGGCATTATGTCTTCACTGACAGATTAGAGAGGCATTTTGCTTCATGACAATGTAGAGAGAGGTATTATGTTTTTAATTAACAGATGTAGAGGAAGTCAGCGCGACAGATTAGAGAGAAGCACATGTTTTTATGACAGATGTAGAGAGAAATCGTGCACTGACAGATGGGGGAGAGGACATGTCTTCACTGAAGATGTAGAGAGAGGCATTATGTTTCACTGACAGATATAGAGAGAGGCATTATGTCTGCACTGACAGATGTAGGAAGGTATTAGGTTTTAATTTAACAGATGTAGAAAGAAGCAATCAACTTTTACGACAGATGTAGAGAGAAGCATCAGTGTTTTTGAAAGATTTTAGAGAAAGCATCAGTGTTTAGACAGATGTAGAGAAGGCACATGTCTTCCGGACGATGAGAGGGGGCATTATGTCTTCACTGACGTTAGCGGGCATTATTTTTCACTGAAATGTGAGAGAGGCATATGTCTTCACTGCCAATGTGCCGAGGCATTATTTTTTCCCACTGACAGATGTAGAAAGGCATTATGTTTTCACTGACAGATTAGAGAGAGGGCATTATGTCTTCCTGACAGATGTAGAGAGGCATTAGTCTTCATGACAGATGTAGAGGGTTAGCTTCACTGAATTTTAAAGAGAGAGGCACTAGTCTTCAGGGCAGTGTAGAGAGAAGGTATTTGTGTTCATTTACAGATGTGAGAGAGCTCAGCGTTTATGACAGATTGGGAGAACTCTTTCCCTTTATGACAGATGTGAGAGAAGCATATGTGTTTACTGACAGATGTAGAGAGAAGCATTATGTGTTTCGTAGATGTGAGACTATGTTTTTACTGACGATGGGGGAGAGAGGCCTCATGTGGTTACTGACAGATTTAGAGCAGGCATTATTTTTTTTACTTACGAGTAAAAGGGGCCATTATGCTTTACTGAAGAGGGTAGGAGGCATTGTTTTTATGACGATGGGGAGAGAGAGGAAAATATGTTTTAACTGAAGTTAGAGGGGGCATCATGTGTTTACTGAAGATGGGAAGAGGCATCATGTGTTAACTGAAAGATGAAAGAGGGGCTTTAAAGTTTTTCTGACAGATGGGGAAAGAAGGGGCATCATGTTTTAACTCAAGATGTGACAGAGGCATCATGTGTTTTACTGAAGATGGAGGGAGGCATCGGGTTTTTTTATGACGATGAAATAAAGGGGCATCATGGTTTACTGACAGAGTAAAGGGGCATCAGTCTTTACTGACGATTTGGGGAGAGGGCTCATGTTTTTACTGACAGAGTAGAGAAAAGATATGTTTTTAACAAAGTAGAGAGGGCATTAGGTTTTTCACTGACAATTAGAGAGGACTTTGTCTGCACGACAGTGTATAGAGGGCATATTTTCAAGACAGATGAGAGAGGGGGCATTATGTCTTCACTGACAGTTTTGGGGGAAAGGCATATGTTTTTTATGACAGTGTAAAGAGGCATTATGTCTTCATGCAGATGTGAGAGAGGCATTTTCTTCATCAGTATAGAGAGAGGCATTTGTCTTCACAACATTTTGAGAGAGGGGGAAAATTATTTTTCACTGACGATGTAGAGAGGCTTTATTTCTTCCTGACAGATGTAACGGGCATTATTTTTTCATGCAGATGTGGGAGAAGGATTATGTCTTTAGAAGATTAGAGAGGGGCTTTATATCTTCAGACAGAGTGAAGGATTATGTTTCATGAAAGATTTTTGAGAGGGCATTATGTCGCACTGACAGATGTAAAGGGGGCATTATGTTTCATGACAGGTAGACGGGCTTTTCTTCAGGACAAAGTAGAGAAAAGGAACATTTTTTCATGACGATGTAGAGAGGCATTTTGTCTTCCTGACAGAGTAGGGGGGTATTATGTGTTCATTTACAGTTTTAGAAAAACATCAAGCTTTTTTACGCAGATGTAGAGAAAAGGGCTCATTCGTTTACTGATAGATGGAGAGAGAAAAATTTTTGTTTACGGACAGATGGAGAGAGAGGCTCATTTTGTTTCTGACAGTGAAGAGGGCTCATGTGTTTACTGACATGGGGAGATGGGCATCTGTGTTTATGACAAAATGTAGAGAGAACAGTTTTTACTGAAGAGTAGGGGAAAAGCATGGTGTTTAGCGATGTAGAGGGGAACATCTGTCTTACGACTGTTTAGAGAGGCATTATGTTTTTATGACAGATTAGAGAGAGGCATTGTTTTTCGCAAGTAGAGAGAGGATCAGTGTTAACTGACAAAAGTGAGAGTGCTCTTTTGGGTTTACTGACAGATGTAGAGAGAAGCATCTTCTTTACGACAGATGTAGAGAGAGGCATTATGTCTTTACTGACAATGTAGAAGGGGCATATGGTTTGCGACAGAGAAAAGGGGCATCATGTGTTAACTGACGTGTAGAGAGAGGCACTTTGGTTTTCACTGAAGATGGGGGAGAGGCTTTCATGTTTTTTTGACGATGTGAGAGAAGCATTAGTTTTACTGACGATGGGAGAGGCATCATTTTTTTTGACAGATGTAGAGAAGGACATGTGTTTTTGACAATGTAGGAAGGCTCTGTGTTTCTGACGATGTGGAGGAGGCATTATGTTTTTTACTGACAGATGTAAGGGAGCATTATGTCTTTATGCAAGTAAGAGAAGACATTTTTTTCTGACAATGTAGAGGAGGGCATCATGTTTTTACTGAAGATGGGGAAAGAGAGGCTATGTTTTTACTGACGATGGGGAGGGACATTTTTATGACAGATGTAGAGACATCTGTCTTACTGACAGATGTGGAGGAGGCATAAATGTGTTTTTGATAGAGTGCAGAAAAACCTGGTTTATTGACAGATGTAGAGAGAGACATCATGTGTTTAGATAGTGTGAGAGAGCATCTTGTGTTTTTGATAGTGTAGAGAGAGACATCTGTGTTTATTGATAATGTAGAGAGAGACATCAGTGTTTTATTGACAGGGAGAGAGGCATCATGTGTTATTTTAATGTAAAAGAGACCAATGTGTTTACTGACAGATGTAGAAGAGACATCATGTTTTTATTGAAGATGTAGAGGGGGGCAATGTTTTTTTATAGTGGGAGAAGGGCATATTGTTTAGGGCACGTGTAGAGAGGGCTATGTGTTTTTTGATGTGTGGAGAAGAGGATCGTGTTTATTGACGATGTAGGGGGAGGATCATGCTTTTTTTGTTTGAGGGGGAGAGAGAGGCTCATGTTTTATTGACACAGTAAGAGAGACATCATTGTTTATTGATAATGGGGGGGGAGGGGCATCAGGGTTTATTGAAGATGTAGAGAGAGGCATTATTGTTTATGACAGTTTTGAAAACATTAAGTGTTTCTAAAGATCAACAGACATTGTTTTTACGGTAGACGTAGAGGAGAGGCAAAATCTTTGATAATAGTTTGTAGAGACCAGTTGACCCAAAAAAATTTCTGGTCGCTATAAAAAAAAAAACCCCCCCACAAGAGGAGACTTCAGTGGCTTTAATTCTTCGCCCAAAGTTGAGTTAGGGGCCTTTACAAACGGAGGCGCTGGGGCCCTGAAGAAAAAAAAACAGCGTAGAGCCCAGAAGAAAAAGACGTTATGTTTTCACAGAATCCCATTATGTAAAGACTAGACTGAAGGTAGAATACATGTCTACCCGGCAAAAAGGTGCAGAAACAAATGGAGGACCCTTCTGTTTCTTCGCAACAAACAGAGCGGAAACCCAAATTATAGGACATAAACAGATCTTCACTGACAAAAAAACGATTGCATGGGACAGGGGGGAGAAAAGCCCCCTACTTCGTCTCTCGATTTCAAATTTGGTTATTAATAGGGAAATGTGGCGTTTAATCGCATTTAATGAAGAAAAAAGCCCACTCCAAAGTTTTTACAACAGTTTTCACACGGTATGGCCCGTTAAACGCGCTCCACCACACCCCCACACACCACACACCACACACACCACCCACACACAAAAACACACACACACACAACACACACACACGTTTTAAAAGCCCAAAAGGGGATAGAGACTAGACATATTTTTTCCCAAAAATATTACCCAAAGAAAAGGGACTTGAACACGAGTTGTGTACATATCAGGGCCTTTTTCCCAAATTTACACAAAAAGAAAAAAAAGGAAAAAAGAAAGAAAAAAACCGTATTAAACCCTGTGTAGTTTTGCCCGGTGTAACAAAGACAACCCCGTGTCTTTAAAGAAACACTCCTCGCCCTTAGTTTCAATGTCATGACGAAAAGAAATGTTCGGTTTCGACATTATAGTGTTATGCGTGTTCTATTGATTTAAAAAAAACATTTATATGTTTTTGAAAATGGCGGAGTTAAAAAATTCCTTTGCAAACAAAGCTCCGGTGGGAAGAAAAAATGTTTTCGTGGGCTTTTTTTTTAAAGGGTGCTTTTTGGGGGAACCGCGTTTTTAAAATTTGGGGAATCAGTAAAAGAACTTGTTAATACGACAGACGCTTTTGGAAAAGGGAATGAGCACTTTGCCCCTTTAGGCGAGGACGCCTGGGGAAAATTGAACTTTCTGGAAGCAAAAAGCGCCACACCCTCACCCTCCCCCAAAAAAAAGGGGGAAAAAGATGCGAAGCTAAAACGTACCCCCCGTTTTCCCAAAACCCCTTATAAAAATGGCCAAGGGGTTTGTGAGAAAGAAATAAAGGGAAAATAGGTTTTAACGGTTTTTTTAACCCATGTACACTTTTTGAAACGGGTATTTTTGTCCCACTGGGCAAAGCCTGTTAATACCAAATTTTTTCCAAATCGGCAAATGTCAAGAATAACGGTTTTTTTAAAAAGTCAAATTTTTTTAAACTACATGGAAGTGCATTTGGTTTTTATAACCTTCCTTTTTACAAAATTTTTTTAAAACCTACCAATATAAAAAAAATAAGGTTTTTAAAGTCATTAACGATATACACTTTGAAACGGATTTTAGTCCCCCATGGGGTAAAGCGTTACATATCAAATTTCATCCAAACGGAAATATGTCAAGAAAATTTTTTTTTTTCGGTAAATTTGAAACATAATAAAGTGCCATTTGTGTGTGATAACCTTCATAACCAAAATTTTATTAAAACCCCCATATATAAGAAATAACGGAGAATTAACGGTTTTTTTTTTTTTTCGGTTTTTTTTAAACCTTTTTTAGCATTACATATTTTTTATGGACAAGGCTCGTTTGTCACGATCTCCAAACGCTTAAAATTGGCCAAATACTTTTGAATTATTCCTAAAGAAGAAAAAAACCGTCCAGGCCCCTTTCGCGTTAGTCGGGTTTTAGCGGGGGGAAACAAAACATCGGGGATCATCCGGGGGCCCCTAATGACAACCACAATTTAAAAAGATCGGCCCGTAGTTTTTTTTGGAGTGAGTGGAAAAACCCTTTTGACCACGGACACACACACACAGAACACAGCAGCATTCCTTGTTCTCATTTAAAAATCCCTGTTCTATAAGAATGGGGAGTACAAAAAACATGTTATATGTTATAACGTATTTATTTGCTATAGTTTCATCACACACGACAGACAACAGACAGACAGATAGGGGGGACAGACAAACACACGCGCGACACACATTTATGTATATTATATATAATATTAATATATATATTATATATATATTAAATATTATAACTTTTATTATATTATTTGTTGTTGTGTGTTTTAGTGGGGTGAAACAAATGCAATAACAATTCCCCCGTTTACATTAAAACCAGCTTGACAAAAGACTGAAGAAAAAAAGGGGGGGGGGCGGGGGGGGGGGGGGGGGGGGGGGGGGGGGGGGGGGGAAAGGAAGGGGGGGGGGGGGGGGGAGGGGGGGAAAGAAAGAAAAAAGAGAATAAAGGGGGAAAACAATTTTACATGGAAAAAACCCTTATTTGAACTCGAGGACCCTTGGGTCCTTTTTTTGAGAAACCCTTCATTTTGCCCGCTCGGGGCCCCTTTTTCTTTTTTTTCTTCTTTTTCTTTTGTCTTCTTCTTTTCTTTTTTCTCTTTTATCTTTTCCCCCCTTCTTCCTCCCCCCCCCCCTCTCTTCCTCTCTCCTTTCCCCCTCCCCTCTCTCTCCTCCTCTCTCTCTTCATTTTTTTTTTCTTGTTGACCCTATTCGGGGGGGCTGGATGTCAAAAAGCCATCAGGCTTATCTATATTCCCCTTAATAAGAATTTTGTCTTGTCTTTTCTTGTCTTGTCTTGCTTTTTCCCCCCGTGCTGTTTGTGTTGTCCCCGGGGTTCGGGGACGCCCCAGTGGCCAGCCTGTCGTGAAGGAGCAACGGGCCCCATCTCCATTCGCTGTCTTGGGGGTTCGTGGGCTTTGGGGTCCCCGTCCCGTCGGGGGCTCTGGAAGGGGCTTCACTGATCTGTCCGTGTTTGTCAGTGTGGTCTGTCTGTCCCTGCTGTCGGGCTATTTCACAAATATCTGTCTTGTTTTCTTCAAATTTCATCCCTTGGGGATTAAAAATCAAACAACAATCAATTCTCTCTCTCCTCTCCCTCTCTCTCTCTCTCTCCTCCTCTCTCTCTTTCTTCTTTTTTGTGGCCGTTTTTTTGCTGAACCCAAAAAAAAAGTTGGCACCACGTTGACCCAATACATTTAAAAACGGAAAAGGAAGAGTCCCGCCCCCCCCGGGCGCCCCACATAGAATTCCCTAACGCGGGGGCCTAACACACACAACCCCACACACACACACACACACACACACACACACACACCACACACCACACATGCGCGCGGTGCATACTCGGCATACCACATGCACACACACAGGCACATACATGGTGCACAACGTGCGTGCAAACATACACCCAAGCCCCACACACCACACCACACACCCACCCACACACACACACATACACACGGCCGGGCCGCACGCACACCCCACACCAAAACCACCACACACACCACACACAATGCGTGCCGCAAAAAAGCATGCCCCACAACACACACACACACACAAACACACACACCAAAAACACACATACACATACATACACACGCACGCACAACGCACGTTGGTACCCACCACACACCACACACAACACACACCCCCCACACACACACACCACACCACAACTACATACCAAGCGCACACACAAACTCACTCCCACCGGTAAAAGAGAGAGAGAGAGAGAAGAGGGGAGAGAGGAAGAGAGGAGAGGAGAAAGACGAGGGGTGAACCTTTGAGAATGGAGGATACTCTTGCCTTTATCCCTGTGGTGTTGACAACAGGGGGGCACATCAAACCCCCGGGATTTCCCGTGGCTATGGCCCCGCGGGGCGTCTCCCTTGGCGGAAAAATGCCCCTGTCATTTTGGGGCAGTACCCGGGCATTTCCGCCTCGTGTCGTGTATTCATCTCATGGGTGGTACGTTGGTCGAGGCGAGGGGGTTTTGGTTTTTCGGTGGGAAAAACCAGCAAGCCAAAGGCTGGTTAAAAAACAAATTTTTTATGGATCTTTAGTTTTACTTGTTCTTTTTCCCTTGTTCTGGTTTAATTTATATAGTTTTTTCTTCTTCTTTTTTCTTTTTTTCTTCTTTCTGCTCCTCCTCCTCCCCCTCCCCTCCTCCCTCCTCCTCCCTTTTTTTTTTTCTTCTTTTTTTTTCTTTAAAAGGCGATAATTAAAGCGAAAATGGACGTTTGGGGGCCCATCGATCCTTTCTTTCTCAGCATTAAAAAAAACACACATTTTCACAACACACACACACACAGATACACACAAAATGGCGGCTACCGTCACCAACTAGACCAGAAGCGTGCGGAGTCTTTCGCAAAATAGTGACGAGAAATGGCCATGTTGACCAGAAGCAGAGCTGAGGCAGGCAGTTCATTAGTTTCCGCTGCGAAACTAAGTCGAAGTGACCTACCAAAAGGCAAATTGACTGGAAAAAATAAAATCAAGACTGCCAGTCGGAGAAAACCGTTTGGTTGCCGGTGGACAAATCCTTCGATCCGGATTTTCTCCGAAGAGATATAACAACCAACAGGAGAAACTACCAGCAATACTGAAAGATACATGAAATAATCACCACTCTGTGCGATCGGGTTGCGAAATTGGAACAAAACCATTCAGGTACAGTCCGAAATACTCAAAACTCACTTTTCCAGCAAGCAGATGAAGATGGACAATGCCGGGACCCAGACAGAGACGCTGACTTACAGCTCTATGCTGAAGCAGTACGCTGTGGCCACCATCGCCACAGCCGTCTACACTGCCCAAGGTCGCCCCTCAGCACAACTCGGGGACAGAAAAGCCTGAGCACCCAAAACAAAGGTAGGCGGCAAAAAAAACTAGAAGAAAAGAACAAAAATGTGGGAAAAAAAGAAAAACTATGACGTAAGGAACAAAAACAACGTCAATACGTCTGATGCCAAAGTACGCAATCGAACATATCCGGAACAGAAAAAGGAAATCTCAAACCTGACCTTCCCAAGTTGTGTTTCTCCACGACTCAGTGGCAAACAAAGTGAATAAAGACAGGCTTGGTCGTCCTATGGATTTAGAGCAGTGTCAAAAAAAGCTACTATGATCAAAGACCTCAGCCTTCTTTGAGTCTGCTCACCAATCACCAAGACAACCACTGGATGCGGTAGTTATTCACTGTGCTGGAACGATGTCAAAGGCAGAACTCCCATGGAATGCAGCAGTCGTTTGCCAACTGTATCCGGAACATTACTAAACAGTACCCTAACCTGAAAGTCATAGTCAGCAAAATGGCTCCAGTCAGGGAATCCAAAATAAATATCAAGGGGAGAATTATTCAACGCCCTCTAAGTTCGGAATTAAGTGACGACAAGAAACATCTCCTTCGTGAGCCATTCCAACCTCCTGGTCAACTGTGGAACCTCAAGGACGGCCTCCATCCCACCTACCGAGGGGCCAGTGTCATCGCAAAGAACATCGGGCGACACATCAGGGACGTCTTCTGGCAGAGACCACGGAAGGTCGCTCGACGCCCACCGAGCCGTCCACCCAGGGCCTACCAGTCCTTCACAACAGATCCGCGTCACTCCTTCGGACCGTGGATGACATGTACAGTCCACTGTATGACTGGTTAAAATCACCCACTGGACACACTTTGTGAAACTCCAGCACCCAGCATTTTGACAGTTCAACCGCCATTTGTGTTTTACTGTAAAGACTAATAACCAGTTGTATCGAACATTTTCCTTCAATAATACACAAAATCACTACAAGTGGAAAATTAGCTTAGTATAATTTAGTATTGCTCCAATTGTGTTAAAGCGACATATATTTATTTGTTTAGTTATCTATTTTTTCAAACATGAAATTAACAACAATATAAAAATTCTGCAATGGAACTGCCGCTCTCTCTATTCAATATTGACTGCTTACGTCAATTTTTAGTGTCGTCTGACTGCCATGTTCTCTTATTCCAGTCTGTTAATATCAGTAAGAACAAACTACCAAGACTGGAAACAGTACTACTATCCACCAGTAGTAGATACAGAAAAAATGGTGATAGAGTAAATTGTGCTATCTATATTCACACTGGACTACAGTACTGTGACAAACAATCACCTGTGCTAGTGGATTACATGGTTTTTTTTCATGTGCTGTAACTGTCAAGTTTTCGGACTCCTTAAAAGTAAACTGTGCTTCTGTATATTTACCTAAGGGTCCAGATGAAGCTAATACTGATATGGATGAAAATATCAAGAATGATAATGGTAAATGGTTAGTAGGAGGGGATTTTAATGCCCATTCCCCTTTCTGGGAAAAAGAGTGCACACAGGTCAGTAGTAATAGGTTTGTGGAAAATGTTGTAGACTCAACTTTATGTTACTCAATGATGGTTCTTATACCAGAGTTCCTGATGTATCTACACATAGACCTACTGCTATTGATTTAACTATGGTTTCACCTAAAATGGCTTTGTCGTGTGCATGGGAAACGTATAGTGAAACACTTGGGAGTGATCACATACCATCATTATTACAATTAATCAGTCCCCAAGTTTTGAAGACACAAACCTGATGATACAATCCCAAGATTTGATTATAAAAATGCCAATGGTCTCAATTTTACAATACACTTAAAGATCTAGACTAAGCTTGTCCCCAGATAATGATATTGATACAATGTATGATATGTTTTGTACTTCTGTTCTGAAAGTGTCTGGTTTATGTATTCCTAAATTGAAGAATCATGGATCTAAAGGGGATAAACATCTCGGTAATGTTTGGTGGACTGAAGAGTGCGATAAGGCAGTTAAAGAGAAAAAAACGGTTTATTCAAGGTAATACGTGCACTCTAAGAAAAATCAAGATAAGAAAATGGTAGATGAAAAATTTCAAGAAATGAAACACTCAAATTACATAGTAACAGAGTTATGGAACAAGCCAAAACGGATTATTGGGATGATTTTTGCGAAAGAAACACATTCGATCATAAAGATAGTAGAATGGTATGGAAAGAGATAAAAACGATAAAAAATGGAATCAAACTCCCAGAGTATCTATTATTCTTGATAATAATAAGTTACCATCATCCGCAGACAAAGCAGAAGCGTTTGTCAACAGTTTGCTAAAGTAAGCAGGTTAGATGGGTTGTCTGAAAACCAAAGAAAATTCAGAGAGGATAAAATCTGCCCATGTCTTTAATGATGTATTGATAATGACACAAGCGACATCAACGCCCCAATTACATTACAAGAGCTGAAAGACGCCATAGATTCTCTACCAAATAAAAAAACAGCTGTTGGGATTGACGCCATTTCTAATGAATGATTAAACATTTTCAGACAAATGGATAAGCATTTTACTTAGTATATTTAAAAAATGCTGGAGTTCAGGTCTTTTGCCACAATATGGAAAGAATCAGTATTAGTACCGATTCACAAGGAAGGTAAACTGAAAGAAAGAATAGATAGTTACAGACCTATTTCATTAACTTCTCATGTCTGTAAACTTTATGAAAACATTGTTTTGAATAGGCTAAACTAGTTTGTGAAAAGAACAGAGTTATCCCAACGAACCAAGCAGGTTTTCGAAAGGGAGAAGTGCTATTGAACACTTGGTCAAACTTACCACTCAAATTAAACATCAGTTTTCAGGAGAAAATGTTTACTGGCAACTTTTTTGATATCACCAAGCTTACGATCAAGTATGGCACTCTCGTTTGCTTTATAAACTTAAAGAGATTGGATTATCAGGAAACATTTATGAGTTTCTTAAAGACTTCTTAGAAAACAGATATATTAGAACGAAGGTAGGGAACTCTATTCTACGAGAAGGAAATTACACATGGGCATTCCTCAGGGGTCTGTCATTGCCCTTTACTTTTTAGTTTTCTTATGTACGATTTACCCACAAAAATTACTAAAAATATAGAACTAGCCCAATATGCAGATGACATATGCATATGGATGAAAGTGACATTAAAAAATATGTACATCTGTCAGATCACAAAACTATATTAAAAAGTTATATCAAAAGAAA